>AWOL01S0179520.1:0-27349 GCA_000715115.1 Nicotiana otophora
TATACTCAATACGAATCATAGGAATTAATTCCATATGAATTTACTAATTTTCCGAATAAAAATATAAATTCATTTAAATATTCGACAGTGGGACCCACGTCTCAAATCCTGAAAAAACTTGCGAAATCTGAATACCAGTTCTGATACGAGTTCAACCGTTCAAATATTATCCAATTTTGATATCAAATGGACCTTCAAATCATAAATTTTTGTTTTTGGAAGATTTTATAAAAAAATCCAATTTCTTCCATCTAAATCCGAAATAAATGATGAATATACACTTAGATTTATGAAATACAATTATATATGATAAAGAACACTTACCCAGTTAAAAATCATGAAAAACCCCTTTGAAATTCTAATTGAGGGTTTGTGAAAAATGGGAAAAATCTCGTTTTGGCTCTGTTTTAAGTCACAGGCGTCAGGCCTTCTTCGCGTTCGCGAAGGGCCTGTCACGTTCGCGATGAATAGCAGCCCATGGCTTTTGCGTTCGCGAGTCCTCCTTCGCATTCGCGAAGGCTTTTTCCCCCCTGGCCTTCACGTTCGCGTGCCAGTGCTCGCGTTCACGTAGAAGGGCAACTGACCCCTCCCCCAGGCCTCTAAAGCTTCGCGTTCGCGTTGAGTTGGTCGCGTTCGCGAAGGGTAAAGACCCATAGCTTCGCGTTCGCAGCCCAATTTTCGCCTTCGTGATCAAGGAAAATTCAGCCAGCCCATTTGCTCTTCGTGTTCGCGTGAGTACATTCGGGAATGCGATGAAGGAAATACTAGAAGCCTGAAGTTGCAGAAAAACCAGATTTTCTAAGTTCAAAATCATCCCGTATCCTATCCAAAACTCACCTGAACCCTCGGGGCTCCAAACCAAACATGCACACAAGTCTTAAAAGATCATATGAACTTGCTCGCGCGATCATATCGCCAAACTAACACCTAGAACTACGAATCAGACACCAATTCAAAAGAAATTTTCAAGAAATACTTAAATCTTATATTTTTACAACCGGACATCCGAATCACGTCAAATGAACTCCGATTCTCACCAAATTTGGAAGACAAGTCATAAATATTATAGTGGACCTACACCGGGCTCCGGAACCAAAATACGGACTCAGGGTCAATAAATCCAACATCAACAATTTCTTAAAAATCATTAAGCTTTCAAGCTTTTAATCTTTCATCAAAATTCCATATCTCGAGCTAGGGACCTCGGAATTCGATTTCGGGCATACACCCAAGTCCCAAATCATGATACGGACCTACCATAATTGTCAAAATACTGATTCGGGTCCGTTTACTAAAAAAGTTGACTAAAGACAACTCAGTTGAATTTTTAAAGCTCTATTTTACATTTTAATCTATTTTTTACATAAAAACTTTTTGAAAAATTGTACGGATTATGCACGCAAGTCGAGGAATGATAAATGGTGCTTTTCAAGGTCTTAGAACACAGAATTACTTATTAAATTTAAAGATGACATTTTAGGTCATCACAAATCTAGAAATTTGCAAAACATGAAAGTTGTAGTCCTTTGAATCTAGTTTTCAGAAGCATAAACTATTCATACTTTGGACATTTGTATAGATAGTTATGATCGATTGATTGAAGGTTGGTACTGCAGATTTTGGCTATTGCAGTGTGCATCGCCAGATTTCTGATGCGCAAAACTTACTTTGGGAGCTTATATCTCCCAATCTATAAGAAATTGGGAGATTAGCAAAATATGAAAGTTGTAGTCCTTGGAGTATAGTTTTCATAAAGTTAAACCATTCATAATTTGGATATATTGTATAGAAAGTTATGATTGATTTACTGAAGGCTAGTATATCGGTTTTTACCTGGAAATTTTGAGACAAGTCGCATTTCACAGATGCGACTTGCCTGGACAGATTATAAAAGCGGGAGTTTCAACCATTTTAATATATTTGGATCAATGAAGCTCAGATAGAAGCGATTTTTACCATATGGATTGAAGTAAGTGTTATATATCCAAAAGTGATTATACTTTATGATTCTATGGTTTATTTTAATCAATTATAGTGAATAAAAATTGGAGAAATTTGTAAACTTTTCAAAAACAAAAATATAAGATTTGGAGGTCGATGCGTTATCGAAATTTGATAAAATTAATATGGTTGAACTCGTATCGGAATGGGCATTTGGTTTTCGTGAAAATTATGTCGGGTTCCGAGAGGCACGACCCGCGTTGACGTTTGGTTGAGTTTTAGAATAAAATTAAAAATCGATGTATTATTTTCAGAAATTGTGTTCTATGAATTGTAATTAAGTTAGAAAATATTTTGATTAGATTGGAGTCGTAAGAACGTCATTTAGCGAAGATGGCTATTTTGGAAAATCGGTCTAACTCCGTTAAGGTAAGTGTCTTGTCTAACTCTTTGCGGTGAAAACCACTCCTTATGATTTTGAGATGATTGTGTCATTCATGTTATGTGAAGGTCGTGTACACAAGGTGACGAGTGGGTACATGGCATATATGTGGTATTTGACCGGTTTGGACAGTTAGACTCTTTTTATACAATTGATTGTAAATTTCATTTCATGATTATATCTTTTGTTGCTAGAATTGTTTGTACGTGCTTTACTTGAAATTGTAAGCACATGTTCCATCCTTGTTGTCAAGTTCACTCTTATATGCTAATTGTTGATTGTAATCACTAGTTAAATTGTTAATTGATGCTCATAAATTGTGCCTTGGTTTATGGATTGTCTTTTTATTTCTATTTGACTTCGTGAACTATTGTGTATCCTTTTCATTAGCTGTGACTTCCTTGTGTGGCCTCGTTATTCCTTTTGATTTGTGGCACACCGTAGTTGGTTGTAAATTGGTTATTTAATTTGTGTTTCTCGAGGAGCGGGTTGCACGCCGCAACAGATATGTTTAATATTTAATTTGAGGAGCAAGTGGCACGCCGCAACGAATTCATTGAATGTTTAATTTGAGGAGCGGGTTGTATGCCATAACGGACTCGTTGAATGTTTATATTGGGGAGCGGGTTGCACGCTGCAATAGAAATAAAAATGATAAATGATAAATGATAAATGAGAAATGGTTATCATTGTGTGGGATCGGGTTGCACGCCGCAACAGAAATGATTATTATTGCATGGGATCGTGTTGCACGCCGTAACAAAAATGATTATTATTGTATGGGATCGGGTTGCACACCCTAATAGAAATGATTATTATTGTATGGGATCACGTTATACGCCTCAACAAATATAAAAATATGTAATTATTGTGATATTGAGATTAATTCTGATTATGATTCTCATGATGCATTCCATGCTAGGACGGTTATTGTGGTTTCTTAAATCACTTCATTATATTTTGAACATAATTAATTAACCGTCAATATATTGAAAATGGAACAATATGGACTTCTTGTGTAAGTCATGCACCCTATGTGATATGATAAGTTGCTAAAATTTTAGCAGACTTAAATGAATTCTCAAGCTGTTTTACTTTTGTGTCTTTCAAAAATAAAACTCATATTTTATTCGGAGATTTACTAAATTAAATGGTGATAATATTTTCACTCTAATTGGTATCTCAAACTTGATCATTATCTTATTGTCGTGTAAGTTACGCAAAAATTATTATTACGTATTACTTTAATAAATTCCATATTTATCTCGTTAAAATTTGATTGATGTTTTATTTTGTGTAAATACAATATTTTACTGGATCTCATATATTTCTTAACTAAATTTAATTGATATGCTATTTGCATAATCTCTCCGCCTTATTACCTTATTTAAATCCTAAATTGGCTTAATAACTTATTTGACGCTTCATTGAATTTAATTTGGAGATTGTGTTTAAATTATTCATTGGTTATCTTGGTTGGTATTGATGTAGAAACTATATACATGGTAGCAAGAAGACTTTTCTGTGCGAAAGTGATTCAGAAAGATATGGGTATAAGATGCCACATGTGTAAGAATTGGAAGTTGTGAATCACGATTTGAGATTTTGAGGAGCGATACCTCGGATAATTCATGTTGGAATTCATGCATTGCAAATAATTTAATTTATTAATTTTTCATATGATTTCTTGCTTGAACCCATTCATATATTATTTGTTCTCGACTATGTGGTTGCTTAATTAATTGATTGTTTTCTCGTTGTCACCCATATTCTCATTGTTTTTATTGTTGATTTGAATTGGAATTTCTTCGGTTATTGGCCTTACATCGATGTTCTTCCTTGTTAGCTCTATGTAACATTATGTATAGGTTTATATGTCTGGTAGGTGTCTTGACTTGGCCTCGTACATACTCTACCGAGGTTAGGCTTGATATTTACCGTTGTAGTGTACTCATGCTACACTTCTGCACATTCTGTTTGTGCAGATTCAGGTACCTCAAGTTGTGATATTCTTGTTAGTTGATCAGACATTGCTGTGGAGGCTCAAGGTATACCTATTGTTATGTTTGCAAGCCTCGGAGTCACCTTATGATATTTTTCTTGCACTATTTGATTCTATTCTGGAACAATTATATTTAGAGCTTTTCTAGTAAATTATGTAGAGCTTGTGACTTGTACTACCGGTTTTGGGAAGTGTAGGAAATTTCTATTTCATATTAAATTAAATATTTGGTTGATTTATTATTATTTCAACTGAATTGTTAAAAATGGCTGAAATTATTCTAATGTTGGTTTGCCTAGCAAGTGAAATATTAGGTGCCATCATGATCCTGAAGGTGAGAATTTCGGGTCGTGACACATGCCATCTTTTCTATGTAGATTCCATCATTAGCATGATAAAGGGATTATCCATGCTAATAAATGTTATTACTTCCTTTCGCTCAACAGTGATGGGTAATATCAATAGCCATATATCGACACTATGAGAAACTACGAAACTATATGACAACAGTTTAAAAAATATTTTATTAATATTTTCCTAAAAACATATTAGCTTGAAATAGCTAACAATTCTAACATTAACAACCTTAAATCTTTAGAATTTTAGAAATCTGAATATAATCGTGAGCTCTTGAGTATGATGTTTGTACAATTTTCTTTTTTCGTCTCTTGCAATCTTAAAGTTGAACACTTCTAATGTCACGAGGAATATTATTATTCTAGGTGAAATAACAATTTCCTAAAATTATGAATCTTGTGAAAATGGACTTTTATATAAGTAATTTTACTAGGATGACATTCCTAAATATTAGGAGTTCCTATATAGTTCAAATAAGTAAAATATTTAATAGGCAAAACATTAGTTAATTTCAACATCCTAACTATTAAAAATATTAATTAGATAATAAATTTGTCCAATTTAAAATTTATTTTTAAATGATAAAAATCGATCAATTTCGCGTTGAAGTTTTGAGATTTTATAATAGTCTAGACTAATTGAAGAAGACAATGTTGTTTTTTAAAAAAAAGTGAAACATTATTTTCCTATATATTTAGTAGTTTTCAACATTAGTCCCACACTCTTTACCACATAATAAGAATAAATTAATGTAATTTATTACAAATACTAAATGAAGTAAATTCTTCTTCAAAAAATTACTCATTGGTGTTCTCGTTACCACATAATTAGAATAAATTAATGTAATTTATTGCAAATACCAAATGAAGTAAATTATTCTTCAAAATATTACTTATTGATGTTAAAACAATTATTTTATTTACCATGAATACAATTTGAGTACAATTAGGATATCAATTTTCAATTTCCATGTATAACCTACTTCACACAAGCATCTATAAATTTTGTACTAGTGTTCCAAATTGACTTTTTAAAATATTTATTTAAGGTAAACTTTTAATTTATTTTAAAGTCCTAAACTTTAGGTACCTAATTTAAATAAAGAAAGATATAATAACCAAATTTAAATGAATTTCTATGTCCTAAATATTAGGAGAAGAATTAAACGACTATTTTATCTAGTGTGAACTTTAAATTTAAAGGGTAAAAAAGGCGAATGGCATTTCGGTGAGGAGTTGTGCTTTTAATATACTATTAGTCTTAGGGTACGCGATTTGCATGTGTACCCTATATAAGTAAATATACGATCTTAAAACATTAAGTAATTATTATTAAATAATGTGTTTGAGCTATTGAACAAAAATTAAAAGAAAATATAAGTTCCTAAAATTGATAAATGTTGATCCAATTTAGCTAGTTCAATAAATAAAGAATACTTCCCTATAAAAATTCTTATATACTTTATTGTGAATTTTGATGACCTATGTAGGAACTAGGGATGGCAAGTGGGCAGGGTCGGTCTCCTGGGCTGCGGTCCTGGGCCGGTCCTGATCCTTAAATAAAAGGGCTAAATGGTCTAGGGCAAAACGATCTTATTGTAAGAACCGGCCCGGGACCGGGCCCACGAACTCATGGTCATAGGCTAAACTGGTCGAGCCCGCGGTCCCAATGGGCTAAATGGGCCCAACGGCTAAGCAGTATTGTTTTAAAAATAATTAAATAGAAATTATAGACAAAAGGATGTTAAAAATATATCTAAGGCAATGCCTTGTAAATTTATTATAGAACTGTGACTTAAAAGTTTAATTCAAATTTAAAAATAAACATATTGTAAAAATATATTCAAAGCAATGCCTTGTAATTTTATTATAGCAATAAACAATATGACAATATCTTTCTTAGTCTTTCTCCTCCCTATGGAATGAACACAACAAGTTGCTAATATCACAATTGAGAAGAAAAATGAACTAATCAAGATGTGCAAATATACAAGTTACCTAATACATACTAATATTTGAGACTACGAGGCGATTCCTCGAAAGTACCCCCTATCGTATATTTACTTTTGGGACTACGGCGTGGTTTCTCAGGAGTACCCCCTATCGCATATTTACTTTTGGCACTACGAGGTGGTTCCTCGGGAGTACCCCTTGTTGCGTATTTACTTATGGGACTACGAGACAGTACCTCGGGAGCTCCCCTATTATGTATTTACTTTTTGGACTACGAGGCGGTACCTCAGGAGCTCCTCTGTTGTTTACTTCTATTTGTTGTCTTGCTATTTTTCTGTAAATTCTCATTGTTCACTTCTCAGTCATTTCTTTATATATTATTTTCTTTATATGTTATTATATATTCCACCTTATTTCTTATTATTTCCATTAGGGCCCTGACGTGACCTCGTCACTACTCTACCGAGGTTAAGCTTGGCACTTACTGGGTACCGTTGTGGTGTACTCATGCTATCCTTCTGCACATCTTTTCATGTAGATCCAGGTTCTTCCTATCAGGTCAGATACCAGTGAGATAGCGTGTGCGTAGAGACTTCAAGGTACATCTTCCAGCATCCGCAAACCTCGGAGTCCCCCTCTATCCTTATTATGTTATTTTCCTTATTCTCTTTAGACTCTGATGTATAGAGACAGATAGCATTTTTCTTAAAATCTTGTGACTTATTTCTACCAGGTTTTGGGGGTTGTAATTATTTTGAACTGCAATTTGTATTTATTTCAGATGTTGAGGTTTGAATTTCAGTTTTATATTCTGTTATTTTGTAAATTGTTAGGCTTACCTAGTCTTAGAGACTAGGTGCCATCACGACATTCTACGGAGGGAAATTGGGGTCGTGACATAAGTGTTATACACTTGGTTTTGATTTTATTTCATGAATCTATTTTCATGACAAGAGGGGTTGCTCTGATGGTAAGCAACCTCCACTTCCAACCAAGAGGTTGTGAGTTTGAGTCACCGCAAGAGCAAGGTGGGGAGTTCTTGGAGGGAAGGATGCCGAGGGTCTATTGGAAACAGCCTCTCTACCTCATGGTAGGGGTAAGGTCTGCGTACACACTACCCTCCCCAGACCCCACAAGTGGGATTATACTGGGTTGTTGTTGTTGTTGTTGTTGTAATCTATTTTCATGTTTTGGCAATTGGTTTATGGATTTTAAATAGGAAATTGGAGGTTTTTAGCCTAAAGTTTCATATAATGAGTTTTTGAGTTTTGAACGTTGATTCAGAGTCGTATTTGAGTAAAACTAGTATGGTTGGACTCGAAATTATATGTGTTGTCGTATTTTGGAGTTTTGTGGGGTTTCGAAGTACGGGCCCGAGTTTGATTCTTTGGTCAATTTTGGGCTTTTGATTAAAGATTCGATCATTATCGATTGGGTTTGTTTCCTTTAGCATTGATTAATGTATTTGAGTTGCTTTTGGCTAGTTTTGAGCCGTTCGCAGGTCGGTATGCACAAGGTGGTATTTTTGGAGCATCGCTTTGCTTGCTCGGTATTGGATTTGGCTTGTTCGAGGTAAGTAACACTTCTAAACTTGGAGCTGAGGGTATGAACCCTGATTTTACGTGTTAATGTGTTTTGGTGTTGAGGTGACGCACATGCTAGGTGATGGGTGTGTGGGCGTGCACCGAGTGAATTGTGACTCCGTTATTTTTGTGGTACTGTGTAGTTACCTAATCTTATTTGTAACCATGAAATCTCTATGTACTAGAGCTTTTGAACTATGATTCATATTAGAAACCATGTCTAGGCTATATTCTTATACTATTGGGACCCATAAAGGTCAGTTCTGCTGTTGAGTTATTTGCTTACATTGCTATTACATACTCAGTCATATGCATTCATTTGAATATCATATCTCAGTCTCTGTTACCATTTATTGATACATCATATCATCAATTTGGGCTGATTTTCACGTCATTGTGAGCCCGAGAGATTGGAGAGATTGATTATTGAGTAGGGCCGAGGGACTGATGGTGAGGATATTGATTTATGATGGGATCGGACTGCACACCGCAACATATTTTATTGATTTATTCCATGATTGGCTTATTATAGCGCTTAGGCTCAAGGAGGCCCTCCAGAGTCTGTACACATCCCCAGTGAGCGCAGGTACCTACTAAGTGCAAGTGGCGAGTGATTGGGAGGATTGAGTGACTCTGAGAACTAAGTGGTTATGAGGACTGAGTGATTGTGAGGACTGAGTGACTGGGAGGACTGAGTGAATTGATACTCTGGGAGTATGCATATGGTTTTATCACTGAGTTTCATCGCATTCGACATGCACACTTGACATACGAGTATATTTTTCTCATGCTGTATGGTATCACGTCATTCATGACTTCTCATATGCATTGACATGTAGACGTAGAGATGTATTTTTCTCGCGCTATTTGATAATGAAACATCTTGTCTATTGTTGAAACGTTTTTTGTGAAATTACAGTTTTACAAACCTACTCATATTTTGGTTTTCGGTAAAAGAATTTAGGTTTTCACTGATACACTTGAAAAACATGCCTATGTTTCCAAAACTGTGAACGAGTTGAGCATATTATATTGGAGTATGTTTCCTGTACTATTATTATTACTTTGTTATGAACTGTTGCTGGCAATTGGTGTTGGACTCCGACCTCTGTTTCTGCTCGTCAATACTTTTAACCTAAGATTAGGTTTGGTACTTATTGAGTACATATGGTCAATTGTACTCATACTATACTTCTGCACCTTGCGTGCATATGTTGGATGCTGATGTTGCTATGTTTGACGAGAGCTGAATTTGAAGATATACCTGCGTTCCGGTTATAACTACCTCTTGTTCATGGTAGCCTTAAATTATTGAAAATCTGTTTATGTATATTTCAAATAGATGATGTATTTTATTTCATATCAGCTTTGTAAACTCCAAATCTTAGAAGCTCATGATTTGTACTACCAGTCCTTGGGAAACTTTTGTATAAAAGCGATGTATTATCATTTCGTTTCTCAATAAATCGCATTAAATTGGATAGTTGTTAATTGGCTTACCTGACGGGTTGGGTTAGGTGCCATCACGATTAGGTAGATTTTGGGTCGTGAGAACGATATTTCGCTAAGGGACTTCGTGATTTTAATATATTATATAGATATAGATAGATAGATTGATAGATATAGATAAATTAAAGATACACTTTTGCTGTTTGAATGACTTTGAAGATAAGAGGGAACCGAGTTCAATTATTTATCTATCTTTTGACATAGCTCGACTATGTTTTCTTTAGGATGAGCTTGTGGAGGGAATGCTTAAAAGTAGTTTATATATCCTCCTTCCTCTAAAATCGTGACTTGACACGGTTGTGAAAAAGTAAAGTTGATTTTTTAAAATATCATAATTTCTAGAAATAAGGTTATCTCGAAGACATATCTAGATATTTCTAAAGTTTTATTGAAAGATAAGTTTAATTATATTTTTTCATGTCTGTAGAAAAACATATAGAACAACCATATATCTCGAGGCATAAACAAGAGTAGATAATTAATCTGAAAGCAATTAAAATGTTGAAGATAGTTTATATCCTCATTTGGCTATTAGAACATAAGTTACATAGAAAACATGGAACATATAGATAGTAACATAGGAGTACATATAATATATATATATATATATATATATATATATATATATATATATATATATAAATACAATCAAAAGTGTGTACGGCCGAAGTCGATCTTGACTACAACTTGGTAGATTAGGCTTGGAACGTGGTGATCACGGACTGGAGATCGACCTCGAGTCTCACCGAGCTAGAACCCGAGGGCGGGAGACCTGCCTTTGAGGAACGTTGAGTCCGGCATCAACCTTAGCCTCGAGCGAGCTCAAAAATAACTAACAGAAGACCGGGCAGATATTACGGTGGGAACCTCGGCGCATATCAGCAAGGAGCTGACAATTAGCAAATCAAGAGATTTCTTTACCTTTTATAGAAATGTACCTAGAGTAGGACTCATCTACTATATAAAAGGGGGGATGATAATTCATTCAATACATTATAACACGTATTACAAAGAAATACATTGTTATTTCTAGTTTTTTATTACCTCTTCATTCTGTCCCGGCATCGATAAAAGTATTTCTTACTCGAGGGCGACTAACCTTCAAGGCTAAGATTGTTCAACTAGCGTGGTTTGCATTTACATTTTCATTGCTTATTTCAATTTTAATCTAATTTCTCATTTTATATCAAGTTAAATCACGTATCCTTAAAACCACGTACAAATTCAATTGTTATCCGATTTTGAGGGTAAACAATTTGGTGCCCACCATGGGGCTAAGGATAATAATGGTTATTTGATATACATTTCCATAACACACACTACTTTACACTTGCTCTTTGAAGCGTCTTTAATTCCAGGCTAAAACACAAAATGTTCAACTCTCAATCAACACCCCTGCATGTTGACAACGAGTTCGGTCATCAAGTTGAAAATAACAACATAGCATCTGGTAATGAGGTTCCACCTACTGATCCCGTTGGAATTCCGATCATTCGATTTACGCTAATGCACATGTGGATATAGATGCAAACTTGCATACTGACCCCTAAAATAGCATTCATGGTGGAGCTCGATCGGCAACTCGAAACACGCAAAATGTTGAAGGAGATGGAATCACTCTACGGGTTCTCTTCAAAATGTTACAGTCTCAACAGGTGGCGATAACTTAGTTACAGAACCAAAGTTGTGCACCAACCAGGGCTGAGCCCGATCCACCCCGGGAAGTCACCCGCAGGGATGAATTACTCATATAAAGGAAAAATGACCGTGAATCGGGGGCTAACCCCGGGATCATAAAGTGGTTTGAGGAGCTGACAAAATGGATAGAATCAGGGGAGAAGAAAATAAAACCTACTGACAAAAAGGTGGAAACCTATAATTCCAGGGTTGAACAAATCCCAGGAGCACATCCGATATTGAAAGGCCTGGATTCCAGGAAGTTCGTGCAAAAACCTTTTCCTCCGAGCGCGGCTCCAAAGCCGATCCCCGAGAAATTCCGTATGCCCGAGATACCTAAGTATAATGGAATGACCTATCCAAATAAGCATGTAACCTCTTATACATGTTCCATCAAAGTAAACTACTTGAAGGACGATTAAATCAAGCCCGTTCTGCTGAAAATATTTAGAGAGACCTTGTCAAAGGGAGTTATGATATGATACCACAATTTGCCTCCTAATTCTATCGATTCATTTGCTATGCTTGCAGATTCTTTCGTGAAAGCACACGCTAGTGCCATCAAGGTCGAGACCAGGAAATCAGACCTTTTCAAAGTGAAACAGAAAGATAACGAGATGTTCAGAGAGTTCATGTCCCGATTTCAGATGGAACGAATGGACCTACCCCCAGTTGCTGATGACTGGGGCATTCAAGCTTTCACTTAGGGAATCAATATTGGAAGTTCGGTGGCTTCACAGCAGCTGAAGCAGAACCTGATAAAATACTCGGCTGTTACCTGGGCCGACGTGCATAAACCTATATCAATCAAAAATTAGAGTCGAAGATGATTAACGCAGGGGCCCTTCGGGGTCTGTTTATCTCAATAGAACCCTCGACAGAGTCAAGAGAGACATCGATCGTGAATCAAGACCAAACAAGGATCGATATCTGCCATATAATGGAGATCGGACAAGCAGTAGGTCCGGGTGGAACTCCATGAGCAAAGAAAGGAGAAATGACCGAGGTTTGAGCATCCAGAGACTCATGACCAAAAACCGCTTCGACAGATCCATCGGGCCTAAAGAAGCGCCGAGGTTGTCAGAATACAACTTTAAGGTCGATGTTGCAACCATTGTATCAGCTATCGGGCATATCAAAGTTACCAAATGGCCTCGGCCTCTACAATCCGATCCAACACAAAGGGATCCTAACCAGATGTGAAAATATCATGGCACTCACAGTCACAGAACGGAAGATTGTCGATAGGTGAGAGGAACTAGCCCGACTATTCAACAATGGGCACCTTCGAGAATTCTTGAGCGACCGAGCCAAGAATCATTTCAGGAACATGGATTCTAGCAAACAAGCAGAACAAGAAGAACTTCAGCACGTCATTAACATGATCATCAATTGGGTTGATGTCCCACAAGGGCCGATGTTGAAATGCACCAAAGTATCCATCACTAGGGAGAAACGAATTCGAGACTACATAATGGAAAGAACTTTATCTTTCAGTGACGAAGATGAAGAAGGGATCGTACATCCCTATAATGATGCACTGGTAATATCTTTACTCATAAATAAAATTCAGGTTATGGGTGTTAATTGATCCAGGAAGCTCGGCCAACATTATTCCATCGAGGATCGTGGAGTAGCTTGGTCTACAAGACCAAATCGTGCCTGCAGTTAGAGTTCTAAACGGATTCAACATGGTATGTGAGACCACTAAGGGCTAAATAAAGTTACCAGTAAACATCGCTGGGACCATCCAGAAAAATAACTTTTATGTGATCGAAGGAGACACGAGGTATAATTCTTTATTCGGAAGGCCATGGATCCACAACATGAGGGTGGTGCCTCCGACATTGCACCAGGCACTGAAATTTACAATACCTGGCGGAATCAAAATAGTCTATGGTGAACAACCGACTGCAAAGGAAATGTTATTGATCGAGGAGGTGATACCGGCATCTACAGTTTCAATATCGAAGGATCCAAACCAGATGGTAAAAAACGGGGCCAAATAGCAATCACTGATACCATACTCGGTAGAAGCGGACAAATTAAAGGAAGGCAAGGATGATGATTATGGGGTTCCCATACAAATTAAACCAACAGGATTTTCTTATGTTTCCAAATTAATTCACCCATTAAATATTAAAAATAACCACAGATTCGGGTAATTTTACAAATATTGAGTTAAGAACACTTACCTCGTTGTTTTCCTTGAAAATCTCCCAAAAATTGCTTCTTCCCGAGCTCCAATCCGTCAAAAATGGAAAATCGGACGAAGTCCCATTTTCAGAACCTAAACTCTCTGTCCAGACCTCTCTTATTCGCGAACGCGACAGCTCCCTCGCTTTCGCGAAGCACAAAATTGTTCTATCCAATATTTCCCTTCGCTAGCGTGAGATACTGCTCGCGAACACAATGCTTTACCGAGCTCCTCTTCGCGAACGCGAAGGCAAAAATCCACCCCAATTATTTCTCCTTTTGCGAACGCGATACCCAATCGCGAACGTGATGAATAACCTCGCCTGACCCCATATCCTCTTCGCAAATGCGAGACCCTCTCGCGAATGTGAAGAGCATAACTTTCTTTCCTCAAGTTCCCCTGCGCGAACGCGAAGAAGGGAACCAGACACATGCAACAGAAAATTCCAGCCGCTATTTAAGTCCAAATTTCGATCTGTTGACCATCTGAAACTCATCCGAGGCCCCCAAGACCCCAACCAAATACACCAACAAGTCCTAGACAATCATTTGAAATTAATCAAAACCTCAAATCACATCAAACAACGCTAAAATCACCAATCACACCCCAATTCAAGGTTAACAAAAACTAACGAATTCAAATTTCTATATTCACTGCTGAAACCTATCAATTCAATTCCAATTGACCTCAAATTTTGCACACAAGTCATAAATGACATAACATAGCTATGGAACTTTTGGAACTGGATTCTGACTCCTATATCAAAAAGTCAACTCCCCGATCAAGCTTCCAAACTTAAATTTATATTTTAGCCATTTCAAGCCTAATTTAACTACGGACCTCCAAATAATTTTCGGACACACTCCTATGTCCAAAATCACCATACGGGGCTATTGGAATCATCAAAACTCTATTCCGAGATCATTTACACATAAGTTGATATCCAGTCACTATTTTAGCTTAAGCTTTAAACCTTTGAACTAAGTGTTCCAATTCATTACGAAACCTCACTGGGCCCAAACCAATCACCCCAAAGAGTCACATAATAACCGCAAAGCATAAATTGAGCAGTAAATGGGGGAATGGGGTTGTAATACTCAAAATAACCGGCTGGGTCGTTACATTCCCCCCCCCCTTAAACGAACGTTTGTCCGCGAACGGGTTTAGAATTATACCTGGAGCCTCAACTAAGTGTGGATATTTTCTCCGCATCTCCCGTTCAATCTTCCAAGTAGCTTCTCCGACTGGTTGTTCTCTCCACTACACTATCACAGAAGCTATATTCTTTGTTCTCAACTTTTGAACTTGTCGGTCTAAAATGGCCACCGGATCCACATCATAACTGAAATTACAATCCAAGTGCACTGTGCTAGTGTAATGACCCGGCCAGTCATTTTGAGTATTATAACCCCGTTTCCCCATTTACTGCTCACTTTATGCTTTACATTTGTTATGTGACTTGTCGGGGGTAATTAATTAGGGTCCGGCGAGGTTTTTGAATGATTTGAAATACCAAGTTCCAAGGTTTCAAAATTCAGTTGAAAAGATTGACCAGATGTTGACATATGTGTAGTGACCCGAAAAGTTTTACTAAGGAAATTAAGGTTTTGTGGCGTCGAGGTAGATAAATCAGTACAGAAATTATAGATAAGCTCGCCGCAGCTCGGACTTTTTAGGTTGAACAATGCACCGATGTGTAAAGGAAAATTTTGTCGAAAAAAGGGCCATTTCTGCGACCACTATGCGGTCACAAAATCACTTTGCGGACCGCATAATGGTCGCAAAGTTGATCAGTATAGGGGAAAGATTTGAGGATAATCTGCGGTACACTATGCGACCACATACCTATTTTGCGGTGCATTATGCGACCACAGAACTAGTATGCGGACCGCATAATGACCGCAGACCAGGTCAGTAACGCCCAGCTTTGGACGCCAAATTACACGGCCGTTATGCGGACCGCATACCTGTTATGCAATCGCATATGCGACCGTATAACTGCGTCGGAGCTTCCATTCTTCCTAATTTTTTACCCGACCCAATTTCGATTTATAGCCCTTGAAGCTCATTTTTAGCCAAAATATGATATTTTAGAGAGAAGTGAGAGCATTTTTAGAGAGATAAAGTGAAGACTTAGTCATTTATCCATCAATTCTTCTTCAAGGTTTGAAGATTTCACAAGGATCTTGCTAGGGCTTCAAAGAGGTAAGAATTTCTTTCCTCAATTCTTCAATTTCGGGTTTGGAGTAAAGATTTGGGTGATTAATAATATGATTCTTAGGTATAAGAGTATTATATATACATACCAATAAGGTTGTGGAAAGATTGTTAAGTTCAAATGGGTAAAGATTGGGTTGAAAATGGTAGAAATCTTCATAGATTTTAATTAAAGATTTGAGGTTCAAGTTGATGTCGGATTTTGGTGTAATTTGTATGGTTGGACTCGTTGTTGGATGGGCGTTCATATTCTGTAACTTTTATTAGGTTCCGAGATATGGGCCCCACGGACGATTTTGAGTTAATTTCGGAATTTTCGTTAAATTGTTGATTTCGTTAATTAGATGAGTCTATTATTGTTGTATTTATGATATGTAATTGCTTTTGGCTAGATTTGGGCCGTTCGGAGCCGGATACTCGTGAAAAAGCCATTGTGACCGATTGATTGAGCTTGGTTCGAGGTAAGTGGCTTACCTAACTTTGCGTGGGGGAAATCCCCTTAAGATTTGGAACTATTGTGCTATGTGAGCGCTGTGTACGTGAGGTGACGAGTACGTACACATACTAGTTGTGGTAAAACCCGATGTTTTTTTGCCGAGCAGCAACATGTTTTCTTGTTATTTTGAGTTATAACATTTTAATGAATACAATCTATTTTCATTCTTAATTGAGTTATTCCAATATGTGTAGCTATCATGTTTAGTCTAATACAACGTGTCTTAATTGTTTATGTGAATTATGCGGAGCATGCTTAGTGAATTTTCCTGCTTCTTCCCTGACTGGTCCTTAGGCTAAATTATAAGAATTTCGTGATGTAATTGTATTTCTATCACTCGCGCTGCATATTTACTTTGGGACTACGGAACGGTATTCAAGGAGAATCCCCTGCATATTTACTTTGGGACTACGGAACGGTATTCCGGGAGATTCCCCTGCACATTTACTTTGGGACTACGGAATGGTATTCCGGGAGATTTCCCTGCACATTTACTTTGGGACTACGGAACGGTATTCCGGGATATCCCTCTGTACATTTACGTTTGGGACTACGAGACGGTATCTCGGGAGATCCCCTGTTGTTTTTTGTTTTGTGTACTGAGCTGTTACTTTCCATGATTCCATTGTTGTTAAATTTTAGCCTTTATTTTATTGCGGTATTATACTCTATAATATTTTATTATATATTTACCAGTAGTTCCCTAACTGACCTCGTCACTACTCGACCGAGGTTAGGCTTGGCACTTTCTGGGTCCCGATTGTGGTGTACTCATGCTACTCCCTGCATATGTTTTTGTGTGCAGATCCAGGTGCACTTTATCAGCCGCACTATCAGTGAGTCGGGACAGCTTTGGAGACTTCAAGGTATATCTGTCGCATCCGCAGACCTCGAAGTCCCCTTCTACCCTTTCTCATGACCATTATCTTTTGTATTTTTCCTTGTTAGAATTCGGATGTATAGAGACACTAGATTTTTCCTTCTGTAGGTTGTGATTCACGATGTTCCGGGTTTTGGGATTTGCTGTGTATTTTTGAACAGTTAGGTGTTAACATTTTGTTTTCATTTTATTATTCCGCGAATGTTAGGATTACCTAGTCGTAAAGACTAGGTACCGTCACGGCGTTATACAGAGGGGAAATTTGGGTCGTGACAACTAGAATCCAAAACATGAGACGGATTCTTGATATACTTCCAAAGCATAGATACATGAAAAACTTGATGAACACTCGATAGACTAGGAGACAATGCAAGTTCATAAGCCACCAATAGTGCTATCTCAAATCTTGATACATCTTCGCGGCACCTGGATGAATGGAGTACCGCGAGCTGTAAGCCTCATGGAGAATCAACTCACGCAAACCATCTACATTAGGCACACATAGCCTGCCCTGCATCAGTAATACACTATCATCCCGAATAGTGACTTCATTGGCATCCCCGAGCTGAACTGTGTCCTTAAGGACAAGCAGATGAGGGTCATCATATTGACGTTCTCTAATGCGATCATAAAGAGAAGACTAGGAAACCACACAGGACAAAACTCGACTCAGCTCGGACACATCTAATCTGACAAACTGGTTGGCCAAAGCCTGAACATCCAAGGCTAAAGGCCTCTCTGCTACCGGTAAGTATGCTAAGATGCCCAAACTCCCCGCCTTACGAATCAAGGCATCGGCCACCACATTAGCCTTTTCGGGATGATAGAGAATGGTGATGTCATAATCCTTAAGCAACTCCAACCACCTCCACTACCGCAAATTAAGATCTTTCTGTTTAAACAGATGTTGTAGACTCCGGTGACTTGTATAAACCTCACAGTGGAAACCGTACAAATAATGCTGTCAAATCTTTAAGGCATGAACAATAGCTGCTAACTCAAGGTCGTGGAGCGGATAATTCTTCTCATGTACCTTTAATTGTCTAGACGCACAAGCAATCACCTACCATATTGCATCAGCACTATGCCGAGACCAATACACGATGCCTCACAATACACAGTATAAGACCTTGAATCTGTAGGCAATACTAATACTGGGGCTATAGTCAAAGTTGTCTTGAGCTTCTGAAAGCTCTCTTCACACTTATCCGACCACCTGAATAGAGCACCTTTCTAGGTCAATTTAGTGAAAGACGATGCAATAGACGAGAAACCCTCCACAAAGCGTCGATAATAACCGGCCAAACCGAGAAAACTTCGAATCTTCATAGCTGAAGAAGGCTTGGGCCAACTCTGCACTGCCTTTATCTTCTTCGGATCCACCTTAATTCTTTCACTGGACACTATGTGTCATAATAATGCCATTGTACTTAGAGAATTTGGCATATAGTCTCTCCTCTCTCGGCCTCTATAATACAATACCCAAGTGATGTGCATGCTCCTTCTGGCTACGTGAGTACACCAGGATATCATCAATAAACACCACGACAAATGAATCAATATACGGTTGGAATACGCTATTCATCAAGTGCATAAATATTACTGGGGCATTGGTCAGCACAAAAGACATCATGAGAAATTCATAGTGACCATAACGGGTCCTAAATATCATCTTTAGAATATCTGAATCCTGAAATTTAAACTGGTGACACCTGGATCTCAAATCAATTGTGGAGAATACCCTCGCTCCCTAAAGCTGGTCAAATAAATCATCAATACGCGGCAAAGGATACTTATTCTTGATTGTAACTTTGTTCCATTGCCTGTAATCGATGCACATCTGCATAGTTCCATCTTTCTTTTTCGCAAATAGAATCGGTGCACGCCAAGGCGACACACTAGGCCTAATAAACCCCTTATCAAGAACTTCCTGAGGTTACTCTTTCAATTCTTTCAACTTAGCTGCTGCCATACGATACAGAGGAATAGAAATGAGCTGAGTGCCCGACACCAAGTCAATACCGAAACCAATATCCCTGTCGGGTGGCATACCCGACAGGCCTGCAGGAAATACATTCGGAAAGTCTCGCACTACCGATACTGAATCAATAGTAGGAGTATCTGCATCAACATTTCTCACAAAGGTTAAATATAAGAAACACCCCTTCCCAACTATACATTGGGCCTTTACATAAGAAATTACCATGCTGGGAACATAATCTAGAGAACCTCTCCATTCGACTTTCGGAAACGCCGACATCGCCAACATCACAGTTTTTGCGTGATAGTCCAAAATAGCATGACATAGAGACAACCAATCCATACCCAAGATTACATCAAAATCAACCATACTAAGCTATAAGAGATCAAATCTGGTCTCCAGTCCCCCAATAGTTACCACGCAAGACTGATACACACGGTCCACAATAATAGTATCGCCCACCGGCGTAGATACACGAACAGGTGAAACTAAGGACTTACGGGGCATATCTAGATAATGAGTAAAGTACAATGATACATACAAATAAGTAGAACCAGGTTCAAATATTATAGAAGCTTTTCTGTGGCACACTGAGACAATATATGTGATCATAGCATATGAGGCAATGACATCTGGCCTGGAAGGAAAAACATAGAATCGGGCCTGATCGCCACCTGATCAACGTCCCCCTCTTGGGGCACCCCTAATTGGCTGAGCCCCACCCCGAGTTAGCTGGGTGGGTGGTGTAACTGTTGATGCTGGTGTCGTTAGCCGAGAACTTTGCTTTGGATCCACAACTAACAACCGAGGACAATCTCTCTTGAAATGACCAAATTCTATGCTGTCGAAATAACCCCTCCTCTGATGGAACTATTTCTCCTAATAACCCGAGGAATTACCTGTAGAAGCCTGAGCGTAGGAGGCATGGTGAGAACTCTGCGCTTGTAGTGCACTCAATGAAGACTGGCCTGAATGAGCACTGTAAGAACTGTGGCTAGCTGATTCACCACGATTAGCTGGACGAGTCGTCTGAGCGGGCCTATATGGAAGACCCCTGTTGTGGTAGGACTATCCCCCAGAAGGTACCCCACCGAAACAGCCCGAACCTCGAGGCCTCTTGTCCTCCCTCTCACCACCCTCCTGGCTACGGACCACTTCTATCTGCCGAGTAATCTCAACCACCTCGTCAAAAGTGTCACCAGATACCCTCTCCCTAGTAAAAATCAACTGCAGCTGATACGTGAGGCCATCAATGAACCTCTTAATCCTCTCCCTGTCAGTGGGAACCAAACAAACTGCATGACGAGCTAACTCAGAAAACCTCATCTAGTACTGGGTCACAAACATGCCATCCTGCCGAAGCTGCTCAAACTGTCTGCACAGCTCCTCCCTATGAGACTGCGGCACTAATTGCGCCAAAAAAAGAATAGAGAACTCTTGCCATGTAAGTGGTACTATACCAACTGTCATGAGCCTCTCATAAGGCTCATACCATCTGAAGGCAGCCATAGAAAACTGAAAAGTAGTGAACGAAGACCCAACTATCTCCAGAATACCCATAGTCCGAAGAAACCACTGGCGCTTATCAAGAAAACCCTATGCATCCTATGACTCAGCACAACTAAATGACGGAGGTCAAAGCCACCCAAATCTCTCAAGTCTCCTCTGCTCATCATCATCCATAACGGGGACTACGAGAGCCTGAGTAGTTGCAACTTGCTAGGATGGTAGTGCCCCCGGTAACTGAAGTGCCTGCACAACCTGATCTGGCCTATGGGAAATAGGGGTATGAGTAACTACCCGGCCTGATAAGTGGCTGGTATGGCCTGAGCCGAAACCACCTGAGCAAGGCCTATGCAAATAATCAATATCTGTGCCAGAGCCTCCTGAAGGCCTGAGATCACAATGTGCACTGCTGGTGCCTGAGCTAGTCCCGTCGTTTCAACTACATCTAGAATATACTCCTAAGTGGGATCAACTGGTGGTGCTACAGGTGATGCTCCAACTGCTGTGCAAGCGACACCTCAACCTCCACCTCAGCCCCGACCTCTACCACAACCCCGACCTCTCACTGCCCTAACTGGTGGCACTGGTGGCTGACAGACCGATCCGATAGTACGTGTCCTCACCATATGTGAGAGAGTAGAAAAACAGAAATTTAGTTTCCGGAATCAAAAATTTCGCACGAAAGAATACAATAAAATTAAAGTTTTCCTAAGGGTTCGGCAGCCTCTCGAAGATACGTACAGACTTCTCTGTACCGATCCGCATGGCTCTACTAAACCTTCTCATGACTCGTGAGACCTATGTAACCTAGTCTCTGATACCAATTTGTCACGACCCAAAATCCTAACCTTTCGTGATGGCTCCTAACATGGTATGAGGCAAGCCAATTTCTCACAAATATTTCTAACACTTCTAACAAAAATAAATTTAAAGCGGTTTAATAGTTAAAGTTTTCATAACCGGGATAGAAAACCCAAAACATAATGTGGAACTCCCAACTATCGGGATGTCACAGAGTACATGAGCATCTATACATCATAAGTCTTAGAAACACGGTCTATAATAGTCTGAGACCAAATGCAGTAATCAAGAAGATAAGGAAGGAGAGACAAGGTTTGCGAAACACTGACAACTACCTCGGAATCTCCGGATAATCAATGGTGCGAAGAAAATCAACACCCGCTGTGTCCGGGAACACCTGGATATGCACACAAATTGTAGGGTGTAATATGAGTACAAATAACTCATCAAGTAACAATACTAAATAAAGAACTGAAAGTAGCAACGAGCTTCACAACTGAGTCCAATTATAGTAATTTCCAACATAATAAAGTATGCATGCTTTCAAGTTCAACAATTAAGGCCAAAACAGTAATTGCATATCAAGTTCAACTGAAACATGAGATAATATCTCTCAGAAAGTCCAAATAATGATATATGACAACTGTAGTGCAATAAGAGTGAAATCAAACTCATCCTTTCAGTACCACAGTCACTCAACCATTCCATCCACTCAACACTCGCACCCAGTAGGTACCTGCGCTCACTGGGGGTGTGTACAGACTTGGAGGGGCTCCTTCAGCCCAAGCGTTATAATCCGCACGAACAACTCACGTGCCATAGGATCAATATCTGGATCCGCACGGACAACTCACGTGCTATAGTATAATATCTGGATCCGCACTGACAACTCACGTGCTATAGTATAATATATGGATTCGCAAAGATAACTCATGTGCTGCACTGACAACTCACGTGTTTTAGTCTCAATATCTCACAATCAGGCCCTCGGCCTCACTTAGTCATAAATCCCTCCAGTCTCTTGGGCTCTCAATAATCATGAAAATCAGCCCAAACAACAATGATATGATGCATCAATAATGAACAATAGAGACTGAAATAATATAAACAAGTAAACTGTGACTGTGTAGAAAACAATAATTTAGCAGATAATTCAACATGTACACGACCTATGTGGGTCCCTACAGTGCCAACACATAATCTAAACATGATTTATGGTTCAATTTCTCTACTACATGGAGAATGTACAAATAACAACAGATTATTCAACTACACAGTTCCATAGAATTTGACCAAGTCACAATTCATACGGTGAACGCTCACACGCCTGTTACCTAGCATGTGGGTCACCTCAAAATAAATCACATTACACATAATCTGGGGTTTCATACCCTCAGGACCAAATTTAGGACTGCTACTTACCTCAAACCGTGTAATTCTTTATTATGCAAATTAAACCAACATGAGTTTCTAATTTTTATATCTTAATTCACCCATTAAATGTTAAAAACAACCACGTATTTGGGTAATTTGACCAATATTGAGTTAAGAACACTTAGCCCAGTGTTTTCCTTGAAAATCTCCCAAACTTCGCCTCTTCCCGAGCTCCAATCCGTCAAAATGGAAAATGGGATGAAGTCCCATTTTCAGAACTTAAACTTTCTGTCCAGATCTCTCTTCTTCGCGAACGTGACAGGTCCACCGCGTTCGCGAAGAACAAAATTGTGCTGTCCAACATTACCCTTCGTGAGCACGATACGTTGATCACTAACGCGATGCTTTACCTAGCTCCTCTTTGCAAACACGAGCTCCCTGCACGAACGCGAAGGCAAAAACCCACACTAACTATTTTTCCTTTCGCGAACGCGATGAACAACCTCATCTGCTCCCCAGCTCCTCTTCGCGAACTCGAAGAGAAAACATTGCCTGCCTCAAATTCCCCTTCACGAACGTGAGAGCCCACTCGCGAACGCGAAGAAAGAAACCAAACACATGCATCAGAAAATTCCAACAGCTGTCTAATTTCAAATTTCGATCCGTTAACCATCTAAAATTCACCAGAGGAACCGGGACCTCAACTAAATACACCAACAAGTCCTAAAATATCATACGAACTTAGTCAAAATCTCAAATCACATCCAACAACGCTAAAACCACCAATCACACCCCAATTCAAACTTAACAAAAACTAATGAATTCCAACTTCTACATTCGTTGCCGAATCCTATAAATTCAATTCTGATTGACCTCAAAAATTGCAAACAGGTCATAAATGACACAACAGAGCTATGAAAATTTTTAGAACTGAATTCCGACTTCGATATCAAAAATGCAACTCCCCGGTCTGTCACGACCCGAAATGCACACCTTCGGGACTGTGATGGCGCCTAACATTTTCACTTGCTAGGCAAGCCAACGTTAGAACAATGCTAGCCAATTTTTAAACAATTTTAAATGAATTAAAAATAAATAAACAAATGCGGAAGTAAATTATGAAATAGAGTAAATAATCCATAATAATAGCGATGTCTAAGTACCATCCTAGAACTGGTGTCACAAGTGCACGAGCTACTAGAATAACACAAATAAAGGTCTGAATAAAATTCAACCTATTTGAAAAATAGTACACAATTAATAAGAGCTGCAGAGTGTAGTATGAGTACAACCAACCCCATGTACTCCGTAAGTGTCAAGTCTAACCTCGACAAAGTAGTGACGAGGCTATGACAAGACACATACATAAACGACATGTACAAGTATATTCCAATACGCAGTAGAAAATAATACAATAAATAACAATTTATAAATTGGGAGGGGATATGCGAAGGGGAATGATATAATAATTTCAGTAGCAGAAGTATCACTTAGCAGCCAATTAATTTATGAACAATAAAATGAGCAAATGATAATATGAAAATGGCACGGCATCACCCTTCGTGCTTTTACAATTATTCCTCTCATAAACTAACAATTAAATAATAATAATTGGCACGGCATCACCTTTCGTCCTTTAACTCTCTTTTGGCACGGCATCACCCTTCGTGATTTTACACTCTCTGAAAATGACACGGCATCGCCCTTCGTGCTTTTACACTCACAAATGGCATGCTAACACCATTTGTGCTTTTACACTCTTCCTTACCATGAAATTAATAATATAAATTTGGAAGAGTATTTAAATGTGGGTATATACACTTATCAATCAATTCAATACTAGAATACCGACTTCACCTTCCAAAATATTCAACAATAATTAAATGAATATTAATTACACAAAAAATGATCAAATAATCGATAACAAACTTAAGCAGGAATATCTTAATTAAATAGGCAATTATCCACAATAAACAAATTCCACCCACATGCTTTGACTCAGCCACAATGCATAAGCACTTGTCACCTCACATATATGTTGTACCCACACATTAAATCACGTAGCAAATAGATAAATAAGTCATACTCCCTCAAGTCAAGGTTAATCACGACACTTACCTCGGTTTGCAACCAAATTCAAGAATCGAATAAACCTTTGCCTCATGAATTCATGTCGGAAATCCTCGAATCTAGTCATAAACAATTCAATTTACTCAATACAAATCGTAGGAATTAATTCCATATGAATTTATAATTTTCCAGATTAAAATTCGAAACTCATTTTAAAACTTGACTGTGGGGTCCACGGCTCGAATCCCTGAAAAACTAACAAAATCCGAACACCCATTCCGATATGTGTTCAACTCTACAAAAGTTATTAAATTACGATGTCAAATGGACCTTCAAATCTTATATTTTTTCGTTTTTTGGAAAGTTTTACAAAAACAATCCAATTTCTTCCATCTAAATCGAAAATAAATGATGAATATAGACCCAGATTTATGAAATATAATCATTTTTAGTTATATAACACTTACCCAATTCCATGTCGTGAAAAACCGCTTTGGAATCGCATATGTGTTCCAGATTTCAAAAATCTCAAAAATGAGTAAAAATGGCTAACTCCAGATTTTTATGTGTTCTGTCCAGCATTTCTGATTATGCGGAAATTCGACCGCATCTGCGATTTCCGCTTCTGCAAAACCTTGACCGTATCTGCAGTTTTCGCTTCTGTGGAAACGTGGCCGCTTCTGCGATTTTCGCATCTGCGGTCTAAAATCCACAGTTGCAGTTACACCAGAAGGCCAAAATTTTAGATTTTTCCTTAAGTCCAAATTTTGATCCGTTAATAATCCGTAATCCACCCGAGCCCCCCGGGACCTCAACCAAATATACCAACAAGTTCTAAAACATCATACCAACTTAGTCGAGACGTCAAATCATATACAACAATGCTAAAATTATAATTCACACCTCTTTTCAAACTTTTCAATTCTCAAACAATGAATTTCAAACTTTTCAATTTACAAATCTTGTGTCGAAACATGTTCAATTAATACGGAATGACTTCAAATTTGGCAGACAAGACATAAATGACATAACAGAGCTATTCCAATTTCAAAAAGTCAAATCCGTGGTGGAACTTTGGAAATCTTTAGCCTTTAAATTTCTAGTTTCCATTAAATGACCATAACTTGAGCTAGGGGCCTCCAAATTAAATTTCGGACATACGTCCAAGTCCCAAATCACGATATGGACCTACTAGAATGGTCAAAGCATTTATCCAGGTTAGTTAGCTAAAATAATTGACCAAAGTCAACTCAGTTGTGTTTTACGGCTCTATTTCACATTTTATCCATTTTTCAAAAAGTTATACGGACTGCGCACACAAGTCGAGGAATGATAAATAGTGCTTTTTGAGGTATTAGAACACAAAATTAATTGTTAAATATAAATATGACATTTTGGTTCATCACATTATCCACCTCTAAAACAAACGTTCGTCCTCGAACGAAATTAGAAAAGTATCTGGGCTGGTGAAAAGGTGTGGATATTTACTCTGCATGTCCTACTCGGACTCCCAAGTAGATCCTTCTACCGGCTGACTTCTCCATTGTACCCGAACTGAAAATTAACTCTTAGACCTCAACTGTCGGAGCTACCGGGCTACAATAGCTGCTGGCTCCTCTTCATAAGTCAAATCCTTGTCCAATTGTATTGAGCTGAAATCTAACACATGGGAATGATCACCATGATATTTTCGGAGCATAGACACACGGAACATTGAATGAACCGCTGATAAACTAGGTGGTAATGCAAGCTTGTAGGCTACTTCGCCTACTCTTTCAAGAATTTCAAAGGGTCTTATATACCTAGGGTTCAACCTTCCCTTCTTTCCGAACCTCATTACTCCTTTCATAGGTGAAACACGAATCAATACTCTCTCTTCAACCATGAATGCAATATCACAAACCTTACGGCCGGCATAACTTTTTTGCATAGTCTGAGGTGTGCGAAGTTAATCCTGAATAATTTTGACCTTATCCAAGGCATCCTGTACCAAATCGGTACCCAACAATCGAGCCTCTCCCTGTTCAAACCAGCCAACTGGCGATCGGCATCGCCTTCCGTACAATGCCTCATATGGAGCCATCTGAATGCTCGACTTGTAGCTATTACTATAAGCAAACTCCTTAGGTGGAAAAAATGGATCCCAAGAACCTCAAAAGTCTACAAGCGTGGAGCATATCTTCCAATATCAGAATAGTACGTTCTGACTGTCCGCCTGTCCGTGGATGAAATGTTGTACTCAACTCAACCCACGTGCCTAACTTATGATGTACAGCCCTCCAAAAGTGTGAGGTGAACTGCGTACCTCGATCAGAAATGATAGACATGGTCACATGTGAAGGCAGGCAATCTCACGAATGTAAA
>AWOL01S0179528.1:0-16635 GCA_000715115.1 Nicotiana otophora
TCATACCCCAATTCAAGCCTAATGAAATTAACAAATTCTAATTTCTACATTCGATGTCGAAACATATCAAATCGAATCCGATTGACCTCCAATTTTGCACACAAATCATAAATGACATAACGGACCTATAAAAAATTTTAGAACTGGATTTCGATCCCGATATCGAAAAGTCAGCTCCTCGGTCAAACTTTCTAAAAATCTTCCATTACCAACTTTCGCCAAAATGCATCGAATTGTCCTACGGACTTCCAATTCCAAATTCGGACATACGCCTAAGTCCGAAATCACCATAAGAAACTATTGGAATCATCAAAATTTTATTCCGGAGTCGTTTGCTCAAAAGTCAAATCTCCGGTCAAACTTTAGAAATTCAAGCTTTATAAATGAGAATTGTTCTTTCAATTAAATTCTGAATCCTCCGAAAACTAAACTCGACCCCACACACGGATCATAATACATATTATGAAGTTGCTCGGGACCTTAAGTCACTAAACGGAAGCCTAATACAACTACAGCAACAAAAAGGAAGACATCAGAATTAGAGGACTCTCTTAGGAGGGCAAAAGAGGATGCTGCTACTGCCCAACATGGTTTACAAGAACGTTTGAATGCAGCTGAAACTGAGGTAGC
Source organism: Nicotiana otophora (assembly GCA_000715115.1). NCBI lineage: Eukaryota > Viridiplantae > Streptophyta > Magnoliopsida > Solanales > Solanaceae > Nicotiana > Nicotiana otophora. The sequence goes on from AWOL01S0179528.1 coordinate 631, forward strand.
AAATCAGCAGATACAGATACAAACATTAACTTCTGAGTTGGGTATTGTACGGGCACGCCAAGAGGAGATATTGAACCAAATGCAGCGTCATTTTATTGGCTCATCACCATCAAGGTTAGAAGTACTACATCTTTAAATGATAAATCCAATTATAATTCTTTTAGCATCTAAGTTCGAATGTCTTTTTATGATACAGCGAAGATTGAGCTCCACCAGATTATCAACTTTGGGTACACTAAACTTCACACTATTTATTTTTTTATCATTTTTATTTTTTTGTATCACAATTCAATTATTTATTTCCCAATTAAACTCTACGTTTAACAAGAAGTTGTAGTTTANATTATTTTGCAGAATTAATATTTACAAATACAGCAATATTGACCGGGAATAACAGGGTATTGTACGGGCACGCCAAGAGGAGATATTGAACCAAATGCAGCGTCATTTTATTGGCTCATCACCATCAAGGTTAGAAGTACTACATCTTTAAATGATAAATTCAATTATAATTCTTTTAGCATCTAAGTTCGAATGTCTTTTTATGATACAGCGAAGATTGAGCTCCACCAGATTATCAACTTTGGGTACACTAAACTTCACACTATTTATTTTTTTATCATTTTTATTTTTTTGTATCACAATTCAATTATTTATTTCCCAATTAAACTCTACGTTTAACAAGAAGTTGTAGTTTATACCAATTATATTTTATTTATACCATGATACCATAAAGTATTAAATTAAATCTTAATTTTTTCTCTATCTTTTATACAGGTATATGAAGATAAATATTGGATCAAGACTAATTGCAAGTGAAGTGTCATTGCATTCCTCCACTTCTCAATCCTAGTTTAGGAGTAATATTTAGTATATCTCAATTCTCAGTTAGATTTTTATGTTGGACAGATTTACTTTAATTATGTTTCTTTTAATTTAAGGAGCATTTATATCAATATAGTTTTAACATTAGTTGTATGATCAATGGTGAATATTTTTGCTATTAGCTTTGATCGTTTTTATTTTTCTGTTATTACCTTGATCGTTTTATTATGTTATTTCAAATTCGTATAACGCTAATCTAAAACAAATATGAATACAAACGTCATCAAACATTTGTTATTAGTGACAAAAAAGTTCACTTTTGTATAGTTTTTAGGAATATCGCATTTTCGTCACGAAATAAATTAAGTTCGTCATAAATTCACTATATTAGTGACAAAAATAATTTATGTCCAAAAATCATCTTTTTATTGACTACAAATCAACTTTTTATTTTTTGACAGTTGTAATTGTCACTACAACAACAACAACAACAACCCAGTATAATCCCACTAGTGGGGTCTGGGGAGGGTAGTGTGTACGCAGACCTTACCCCTACCCTGGGGTAGAGAGGCTGTTTCCAAATGACCCTCGGCATCCTTCCCTCCAAGAACTCCCCACCTTGCTCTTGGGTGACTCGAACTCACAACCTCTTGGTTGGAAGTGGAGAGTGCTTACTTAAGTAATTGTCACTACTTATGATAATTTATAGTGACAGCTTTGTTTTGTCGAGATGATAGTTTTGACAATTGTATTTTTAGTGACGAGATGATAGTTTTAATTACAAAATTATAATTGTCACTAATTATATAATTAGGGACGAAATACTTTTTTATAGATAAAAGGTAGTGTTTAGTGACAAAATTACGGTTTTTCAGCTACAAAACACACATAGCTTTAGAGACATTTGACCTCGTCACTAATAAAACTAAATATTTAGCGACGATGCAGTTTCGTCGACATTAATGCACTTTTTGGTGACGAAATCATACTATTAAATACGATTTTTTGTAGTTTTTATGACAAATAAATCCGTCATAAATATTATGTATTTGGGGACGAAAAAAGATCTCGTATTTAATATATCATTATTTGGCGACGAAACACAAAGTTGCCTTTGTAGACACATGAATTTTATTGAATTTAGTCTATACAAAATTTGGACTTGATTCTTAAATTCGTAAAATATTGGCATAAGTCTATATTAAATTATTAGCCCAATATATATGGATTAAATATATATATCTAAATTTATTGGGCTACAAGTGATGAGCCCACTTTACTAAGCCCAAAATGTCATCTTCCTAGAGGCCCAATTTGATGTCACGTGTCAAACGATGTGGTATGCCAAGTCAAATAGAATAGCCAGTAGGATCATGCCACATGTCAAAATGACAAGGCATGTCAAGTCAAATTAAATGTCCAATAAAACTGTGCCACATGTGCAAGTGATATGTTCGGGTCAATCAAATGTAGTCTTGTCACTTTTCAATCTGATTGGTTGGAAAGAGTTTGTTCTCATTATAATTCTTCCCTCCCACAACTATAAATAGGGGTTTTCATAATTCAGAAAGAACACCAGAAGTTATTACAAGAAAATACAGGGGAACTCGTGGATCAAACGCCGCAAATTTCTCTACAAGTTTCAAGCTCAAGCAATCAAGTTCAAGTTCAAGAAATCAAGTTCAAGCTCAAGAACGAAGAACAATTCAAGACTCAAGGAGTACGAGTTCAAATCAAAGTTCATGCTAGTTGAAACCAAGATCATCGTTCGTGGCAACAATCAAAGTGTTCGTGACGGATAAATCAAATTCAAATTCAATATCAAGCTCAAAGGCCCTTGAATTTATATTGGAAAGAAGAATAAGAGGATTCATAGAGATTGTAATACTCATATTATTTTAAATAAAATACTATGATTGTCGCAATATCATTCGGTCTTGGTTTTATTTTCTCGAAGCAATTTATTGTCTACAAATTTTGACACGTCCAGTGGGACAATCTCTACCTCTCATCTCAACTTTTCAATCACCAAAGTTCAAGAACATCGAAATGGCTTCACAGACAATTAAGTCCAGATCAACTTTTAGTGAGGCTGCTAATTCCAAGTTCCATGTTGATGTGGAAAGCATCCTCGGTGTTACCTTTGAAAGTCTTGGGCCAGTTACTAGGAGCAAATCAAGCTCTTTAGGACAACAAGCAATCCAAGTGTCGTCCACGTCAACCCCTATTTTTGGATCTTCATCTTCAAAAGGAGCAAGATCCTCTACAAGCACGACCCAAAAAGGGAACGATGTCACCAAAAGGATCGAAAAGGTTCTTGCCCAACTTAATTTATCAAAGTCTGAGAAACCTTTCATGCAATGTTATGATGATGACATGTGTAACGACCCGAAAGGTCGTTTTGAGATCTAGCATGTCGTTCGGAAGTTTGAGGCCATGAGCAGCTTCACTTCAGGTATTATGACTTGTGCGTGTGGTCGGAATCGAATTTCGGGATGTTCGGAGTTGAATTGGAAAGAAAATTCTCATTTCGAAAGCCTTAAGTTGAAGAATTGACTAAGATTAGATTTTAGAGTAAAAAGCCTCGGAATCAGGATTTGAAGGTTTCAGCAGGTTCGTATGATGATTTCGGACTTGGGCGTATGTTCAGATCGGGTTTTGGANACACTGGATATACTTTAATCTCCATTAATGCGACCTCCAAGCTCTATCCCGATAATGATCTATACGATTCTTCATCCTGTACGGACATCGTGCAAGCAATGGTTATTGAAGTTTCTACCGTAGAAGAACAACTCACAAATTTGACAAAAGCAGTTGAAGGCTTGTCAAAGCGCGTGCAAGATCAAGATGCTAAACTTTTCAAGTTAACAAATAAGTTTGATATCATAGTAGAAGGAGAATCCATACAAATACCTTTAAATCTTCAAAGGTTACAAGAGAAATAGGACTCCTCCAAAAAGCAAGCAACGACAACTAAGGAGATCCAAGTCTCCGATGAAGGTCTAATTCCCGTTGAGAAATTGAAGGAATTCATCATGGAGGCAATCAAAGATAAGCCTAAATCGTCGTCCAAATTATCCCTCACATATGCAAAGCCGTATACGCAAATAATTGATAACTTGAAGATGCATGTTGGTTATCAACCTCCTAAGATGAAACAATTCGACGGCAAGGGAAATCCGAAATAATATGTAGCGCACTTTGTTGAAACTTGCAACAATGATGGAACGTACGGTGATGATCTTGTCAAACAGTTTGTTCGATCTCTCAAAGGTAATGCATTCAATTGGCACACAGATCTCGAACCTGGAACCATCGATAGTTGGGAGCAATTAGAGCAGCAGGAGATTCTTAATGGTTTCTATAGCACAAGACGCATCTTAAGCATGATCGAACTTACAAATGCTTGTCAACGAAAGGATGGGCTAGTTATTGACTTCATCAACCATTGTAGGAGCTTAAGTCTCAACCGCAAAGATCACCTTAGTGAAACATATGGCATCGAAATATGCATTCAAGGCATGCATTGGGGTCTTCGTTATATCTTACAAGGCATAAAGCCTAAAATATTTGAAACACTAGCAACTCGTGCTCATGGTATGGAACTAAATATGGCCATAAGTTCCAACCAAGGCTACCTGTCTTTGAGCCTTACGATGAAGAAGAAGAACAAGAAGGTGAGGATGGGGGTAAGTTTTCATTCAAAAATGAAACCGAAGAGTCTATGCATGTCACTATGCTCCTTAACGCACGAGCTTAAACTGCAAGTTATAATGCTCCTTAACGCATGAGCCGAAATTGCACGTTATAATGCTCCTCAACGCACGAGCTTAAACTACAAGTTATAATGTACCTCAATGCACGAGCCAAAATTGCAAGTTATAATGCTACTTGGTACATGAGTATATATTGTATGTCACGAAGCTCCCCAATTTTGAACTAAATCTTTCAGGCGTAAAACTCTTCAAATTCGAGCAAATTCTTCAAGTTGTAAAGCTCTTCAAATTTGGGCAAAGTGTTCAAGTCGCAAAGCTCTTCAAATATGAGCAAAGACTCAAGTCGAAAGCTCTTCAAAGTCGAGCAAGAAATTCAAATCGCAAAGTTCTTCAAATTCGAGCCAAACTTCAAGACGTAAAACTCTTCAAATTCGGCAAAGTCTTCAAGTTGTAAAGCTCTTCAAATTCGAGAAAAGTGTTCAAGTTAAAAAGCTCCTCAAAACACGAGCTTAAATTACTAGTCACTTCGCTCCTTGACGCACGAGCCTAAACTACATATTCCTACACTCCTGGCCCGCATGAGTCTAAACTGTGTACAGCCCACAAAAAAAGTTTGCTAGGTTAAAAACCTCGAAAGAGGCGGCCTAAGAAAAAGTTAAGACATAAAAAAAAATCACTCATTCTGAACTACGGTATGACTTGATCCTCTTCACCGAGGTATGTAGGTAGCTTAGAATTTCATTCTAAGTTCAGTCGCATATGTTTAAAAGATACATATTGCCCCAATCATTGTCCAAATGAAGTATGATGGAAGTAATTCATTCAACCAGCACTTGAAAGTCAGGCTTAAATATCTTTCTTCTATTGAATTTTGGATCTCATACGACTTAGAGGGGGAAAGCCTCCATGGTAAATCAGTGTCTTCAACGGGACAATTACAGTCTTTTCGAAGGCTACCAAGTATTTGCGCTGAAGTCTGGGGGTTCACTATGTCTTCATGTTCGCCAAATCTTTAAATATGCCGGTCTTCAAGTTCTTCGGTCTTCAAGTCGAAATATTTAAGCCTCCAAGTCTTCAAGTTGAAATCTTCAAGTCTGTTAGTCTTCAAGTTGAGGTCCTCAAACTCGTCGGTCTTCAAGTTGAAATATTTAAGACCTCAAAGTCTTCAGGTGGAAGCGTCAAAGTCCGTCGAATCTTCAAGTCCATTAAATCTTCAAGTTTGTTCGTCTTCTAGTTAAAGTCTACAAAGTCTGCCAAAGTGTTCAAGTTGATGTCATCAAGTCCACCAAGTCTTCGAGTTGAAGCTTTCTAATTTTCTAATCTTAAGGTGGACATGTTAGTCCCTTTGCACCTTAAGTTGGCCACTTCGCGGGTTTGTCCTTAAAAGGAACTAAAAGTTTTCAATCTTATGGTGGATATTTAAGTTGGCCTATTTATGGATTTACCCTTCTATATGCTGCCATGGATTTGTCCTCCATATGATGTTGAGGATTTATTCATCTATTTGTTTCCATGGACTTGTTCTATGATATGTCGGGTGAACCTTCGCATCCTGAGAGTAATCTCTCCGATAGTCGGGTCACCTTGAGAGTAATCTCTCCGATATTCGGGCCGTGATGAGTATACATCCCTTCGCACCTTGAGAATAATCTCTCAGATATTTGTGCCACCTTGAGAGTAATCTCTCTGATATTCGGGCCGTGATGAGTATCCATCCATTTCCACCCTGAGAGTAATCTCTCCTATAGTCGGATTGAGTAATCTCTCCGATATTCAGGCCGTGATAAGTATTCATCCCTTCGCACCTTCAAAGTAATCTCTCCGATATTTGGGCCACCTTGAGAGTAATTTCTCCGATATTCGGGCCGGAATGGGTATCCATCCCTTCCCACTCTAAGATAACCATCTTCATGCAAGAACTTGTACTTCTCTTCTTGGCCTACAAAAAAAAGGGAAGGAAAATGCAGGAAAAAAAATGGCTTACCTTCACTGTGCTCTTGCCTTATAATCGTCAAAAGGCCCAGGGAATTAATGCCTACAAGATGAAGAACGTGTATCTATTAATAGAGAGCCCAAATAGATTGCTGAGAAGATGTCTTTCCATGTGGGATCAATTGAAAAGGCGGCTAGCACAATTAGTTTCCACCATGCATTGGGGCGCTATAATTCTATTCCTACTCAAACTTGAAGAATGCTAGTTGTGCATAATGAGCCAGCATTTTGACAATTCTAGTCGGAGAATGAAAGACACGTACGACTCGGTAAAAGAAGGCAATGCTATATGGATTAAGTCTTCTGATCATGGATAGTAACGTACCTTAGTGGTGCAAATTGCTATATCAAATGAAGTGAAAACTTTTCTTTAATGCAAAGAATGAAAAAAAAAGGTTTCATAAGTTTTCTTACGTGATGACTAATGTTTGGTCATTATGTATCTTTACACATGCCATTATAATATGGTAATTGTTTCAAGGAAAGAGAAAGTTCAACTCTCGATAATTTTAAGAGAACAAATGTCTTTTACGTGTACATCAAGCCCAATCTGTGAGTTTCAATTAGTCTACACTCCGATAAGTCTTGAATTAGGGGCATTTATAGGCATATAAATTTTATTAAAATTAAATCCATAAAATAATTTGGACTATATTTTAAATTCAAGATATTGGTCCAAATTAATATTATGGGCTAATATAATTGAATTAATTATATAAGTCCAATATATATGGATTAGATAAACAAGTCTTAATCCATTGGGCTAGCCCATTTAATTGGACTAAAGTGATGAGCCCACTTCATTAAGCCCAAGATATCATCTTCTTAGAGGCCCAGTTTGGTGCCACGTGTCAAATGACATGGCACGCCAAGTCAAATAGAAGAACCAATAAGACTGTGCCACGTGTCAAAATGACAAGGCATGCCAAGTCAAATTAAAAGGCCAATGAAACTGTGACACATGTGCAAGTGACGTGTTCAAGCCAATCAAATGCGGCCTTGTCACGCTCCAATCTTATTGGTCGGAAAGAGTTTATTCGCATCAAAACTCTTCCCTCCCACAACTATAAATAAGGGTATTCATAACTCAGAAAAGAGACCAGAAGTTATAACAAGAAGCAAGGGAGAGCTCATGGATCAAACGCCGCAAATTTCTCTACAAGTTTTTAACTTCAAGCAATCAAGTTCAAGTACAAGAAATCAAGTTCAAGCTCAAGAACAAAGAACAAATCAAGATCCAAGGAGTACGAGTTCAAATCAAAGTTCATGCTAGTTGAATCCAATAACATCGTTCGTGGCAACAAGTATAGATTCAAGATCAAGCTCAAGGGCCCTTGAATTTATTTATTATTGGAAAGAAGAATGAGAGGATTTATAGAGATTGTACACTCATATTATTTGAAATCAAATACTACGATTGTTGTAATATTTTCGGTCTCGATTACTTTCTTGACGCAAATCTATTGTCTACAGCCTTTGTATATTATTAGTGACGGTGTTTTAGAGACGAAAGATTGACAAAAAATATTTCATCGCAAAAAATCTTTGGTGACGAAAAATGAATCATAGGTGACAAAATAATTCATCACCGATAATCAAATTTGTTGTAGTGTTAAATATTTTTAAGTATTTTGGCTATAGAAAGCCCCATAAGTAAAACATAAATTAATAGTTCCGTAAGTTTGATAAATTTGATACTAGCAATGACACAATACCCTCGAAAACACATAAAATGAAGTACTCCCTCCGATCCACAATAAGTAATTTTTTAGCCTTTTTTTGCGGTCCAAAATAAGTGATTTTTTCAGATTACAAGAATGAATTAATTATTTTTTTCCTATTTCCCTTGGAGTAAATAGTGTTGGAGTATGTGTTAGGAGTGTTTATGTAAAGAGATAGTAAAGGTTAATATGGTTAATTTTATTTTTAATTAATGTTAAAAGGTAAATTTCTTAATCTGCGTGAAAACAACCAAAAAATTACTTATTGTGGACCAGAGGAAGTACTAAACTTGCAAATATAGACCAATTAGCGACATAACTTTTCCTTGTTTCTCCTCCCTAAGTGTCACGACCCAAATACCCAACCAGTCGTGATGGCGCCTATCGTGGAACTAGGCAAGTCGACATTCTCAATATGCTTTCAATATATAACAGAAGTGAGCTAAAGTAATTAAACTAACTGAAGGTTTACATAATAACGGGGTAAAAATCAAAAACACGAGTGCAGAATGATAGCCCGACATCGGGGTGTCACTAAGTCACGAGCATCTAACAACCAATTTAAAAGACAGAGTCTACTACAGTCTATGCCAAATGCCAATACAAGAGAGAAAAGATAATAAGAAAGGAGAAACAAGGATTGTGGACGCCGGAAGCTATCTCGTAAGTCTTCGATAATCAGCTTGCACACGAACTCAGCGATAGCCAGAATCGTACACACCTGGATCTGTACATGAAGTTCAGGGTGTAGCATGAGTACAACCAACTCATCATGTAACAGAATTAAATAAGGAATTGAGAAGCAGTGACGAATTATAATAATACAGATCATTTCAAAAGTTTTCAGTAAAGAGTGAACATACTTTCAAATCTGGTGGTATAAGTCAAATCAGTTCGAGCTCAAGTAAAACAGATATGAATCTTCCAGAAATTTCATAACAACATCAGATAGCAACTAAGTGCAACAATAAATAAAAGCAAGTACAACCTTCCAAGGCAGCAGTCACTCAACTCATCTCAACAGCTCATATACCCTCGGCTCTCAGCCTTAATACACACTCTCAATAGGTACATGCGCTCACTCGGGGTGTACAGACTCCGGAGGAGCTCCTTCAGCCCAAGCACTGTATTATTGCGGTGCGCAGCCCGATCCAATATTGTTGCGGCGTGCAACCCGATCCAAATATATATATAGCTCAAAGGGTTGTTGCGGCATGAAACCCGATCCATATACCTCACAACTCGCAGCTCAGCAATCATGCCCTATCTCAATCACTAACCTCTCCAGCCCCTCGGGCTCACAGAATATCATAATAACCAGCACAAGTAGAAAATACAACAAGTATCAATAAGAAATTAGAGGAAACAGAGATATAATACACAAGTAAGACTGTGACTGAGTACAAGACAGCAATTAGCAGTCAATTCAACAAGTATATGATCGATGTGGGCCCCAACAGTGATATCATATGGCCTAAGCATGGTTTTTAATATAAAAGACAGTCAATTGCACAAAGACAAGGAAAACAACTAATAACAATGGCTATTTAACTTTACAGTCTCACAGGATGGACCAAGTCAATATCCCTCACGGTGAACGCTCGCACGCCCATCACCTAGCATGTGTGTCACCTCTAATATTCACATTATACCAATTCTCGGGGTTTCATACTCTCAAAACTAGATTTAAGAATGTTACTTACCTCAACCGCGCAGAAATCCTACTCCGAAATGCCTTTGCCTCTCGAATCAAACTCCAAATACCCCAAATCTAGCCACAAACATTACGAGATAATCAATATTGGTTAAAAGGATCTAATTCACAAGAAAACTACTACAATATAGCCCAAAATCCGAAATCGGCTTAACCCGGCCCGCAGGGCCCACATCTCGAAACCCGACGAAAGTCACAAAACCTGAAAGTCCATTCACTCACGAGTCTAACCATACCAAATTTACTCAAATCCGATAACAAAAACTCATTCAAAACCTCAAAATCCCAACTCAAGAGTTCTTCCACTTTTTCCCCAATTTCTCACCCCAAATAACAAATTAGATGATAAAATTAAAGATGAAATCATGGGATTTAACCAAAACCAAGTAAGAATCACTTACCCCAATCAACTCCACGAAAATCCCTTCAAGAATCGCCCAATTCCGTGTTCTCTAGCTTAAAATATGTAAAATGGTTTCAAACCCTCGTTTTTTAAATTAATACTGCCTGCCCAACTATCCTTCATCGAGATCGCGAAGCACAACTATGTTGCCCCACAGCTTTACCCTACGCGCATGCGGAATCATCCACGCGATCGCGGATCACTGCCTCTCATACCTACGTGATCGCATCCTGCCTCACTCGATCGCATAGAGCATTGGCCACACCTCCCCTCCTGCTCAAATCCTTCTACGCGATCGCGTTCCTAACTCTGCGATCGCATAGAACAAACTCACCTCTGCCCTAAATAAGCTTACGCGATCGCGAACGAATCCCTGCGATCGCATACAAGGAAACCAGAACCTGCTGTAACTAGAACTTCAGATATCAAGCCAAGTCCAAAAATGATCCGTTAAGCATCCGAAACTCACCCGAGGTCCTCGGGACCTCAACCAAACATACCAACCAATCCCAAAATACCATACAAACTTAGGCGAGCCTTCGAATCAATCAAAACAACATCAAAACAACAATTACACCCGGATTCAAGCCTAAAGAATTTCTAAATTTCAAATTCCACAAACGACGCCGAAACCTACCAAACCACGTCCAATTGACCTCAAATTTTGCACACAAGGCATATTCAACATTATGGACCTATTCTAATTTCCGGAATCGGAATCCGACCCCGATATCAAAAAGTCAACCCCCTGGTCAAACTTCTCAAAATTCGACTTTCGCCATTTCAAGCCTAAATTAGCTACAGACCTCAAATTCACAGTTCGGACGCGTTCCTAACGGAACCGACGGAACTCCATTCCGGAGTTTTCTTCACCCACTTCTGACTAAGGTCAAAATCCTGAGACTTAAGCTTCCGTTTTAGGGACTAAGTATCCTGAAACACTCCGAAACAAAAAATAAGACCTCCCGACAAGTCACTTAAGCAAAAACAAATACGGGAAAAATAGTAAATAGGGGATCGGGGCTAATACACTCAAAAAGACTGGCCGGGTCGTTACATCCTCCCCCTCTTAAATCAATCGTTCATCCTCGAACAAGTATAGAGACATACCTGAAATAGTGAAAAGATGAGGATAACGGCTGCGCATATCGTGCTCGGTCTCCCAAGTCACCTCCTCGACCGGCTGACTCCTCCACTGAACCTTCACAGAAGCAATATTCTTCGACCTCAGCTTTCGAACATTCCTATCTAAGATCGTCACCGGCTCCTCAACATAAGATAAATCCTTGTCCAACTGGACTGAGCTGAAATCCAATACGTGAGACGGATCGCTGTGATATTTCCGGAGCATAGACATGAAATACTGGATGTACTCCTGCTAGACTGGGAGGCAAGGCAAGCTCATAAGCAACCTCCCTAATACGTCGCAATACCTCAAATAGACCGATAAACCTCGGGCTCAGCTTGCCCTTCTTTCTGAACCTCATAACACCCTTCATAGGTGACACCTGGAGCAAGACCCGCTCTCCAACCATGAATGCAACATCGCAAACCTTCCGATCCGCATAACTCTTTTATCTGGACTGGGATGTGCGTAGTCTATCCTGAATTACCCTAACCNAGGTATAGAGTGAGTACTTGGGTGTGATAGCTATATTACGATCCCAAATTAATCAAGCTTGCCCTAGATTCATGCTACCCGTTAGATATCCACCTAGGCGGAAGTCACTACCGTAGTCCTTTTAAACACTTGAAAACCAACATAAAAAATATTGTACTTAACTTTAATCATTGAATACAATAGAATAGAATTAGAAGTAGAATCAAAACCAAAATATATGAAAGCGTAATTAGGAACAAAACACGCATCTAGACTTAGATATAAACCTAATTCTAAATCAATTAACTCCATGTGGATTCGATCCCGATCTTGTTGGGTAAAACTACATCGACCATCCTCGCTACTCAATAGTAGTGCAGGCTTGGACCTGATCACCGGTCAAAATTTTTAAAAATTTGACTTTCGCCATTTCAAGCCTAAATAAGCTACGGACCATCCAAAATATAATCCGGACATGCCCCTAAGTCCAACTTCATCTAACGGAGCTAACGAGACTGACATAATTCTATTACGGAATCGTCTTCACACTGTTCTGACTACGGTCCAAATCCTAAGGCTTAAACCTACATTTAGGGACTAAGTGTCCCAAAAACATTCCAAAAGCCAAAACAAAACCTCCCGAAAAATCACAATAGTAGAAATAGATATGGGAGAAGCAGTAAATAGGGGATCAGGGTTATTGCTCTCAAAACGGCCGGCCGGGTCATTACATCTCCCCCCTCTTAAAACAATCATTTGTCCTCGAACGAGAATAGAGACATACCTGAAGTGGTAAAAAGATGAGGATAACGGCTGCGCATATCCTGCTCGGTCTCCCAAGTCGCTTCCTCGATCGGCTATCCCCTCCACTGAACCTTCACGGAAGCAATATTCTTTGATCTTAGGTTTGTGACCTGCTTGTCTAAAATAGCCACTGGCTCCTCAACATAAGATAGATCCTTGTTTAATTGGACTGAGCTGAAATCCAACACATGGGACGGATCGCCGTGATACTTCCGGAGCATCGAAACATGAAATACCGGATGAACTCCTTCTAGGCTAGGAGGCAAGGCAAGCTCATAAACAACTTCCCCAACTCGCCGCAACACCTCAAAGGGACCAATAAGCCTTGGGATTAGCTTGCCCTTCTTTTCGAACCTCATAATGCCCTTCATATGCGAAACTCGGAGCAAGACCCTCTCTCCAACCTTGAATGCAACATCGCAAACCTTCCGATCCGCATAACTCTTTTATCTGGACTGGGATGTGCGTAGTCTATCCTGAATTACCCTAACCTTCTCCAGAGCATCCTGAACCAAGTCTGTACACAATAATCTAGCCTCGCCCGGCTCGAACCAACCCGCTAGAGACCTACACTGCCTACCATATAGAGCCTCATATGGTTCTATCTGGATGCTCGACTGGTAACTGTTGTCGTAAGCAAACTCTGCTAGAGGCAAGAACTGATCCCAAGAACCTCCAAACTCCATCACACATGCACGGAGCAGATCCTCTAATATCTGAATAGTGCGCTCGGACTGTCCGTCCGTCTGAGGGTGAAATGTTGTGCTCAACTCCACTCGAGTACCCAACTAATGTAGTACGGCCCTCCAGAACCGTGATGTAAACTACGTACCCCGATCAGAAATGATAGATGCAGGTACGCCATGAAGCCTGACGATCTCGCGGATATACACTCGAGCCAGCTTCTCGGAAGAATAGGTAGTCATCACAGGAATAAAATGAGCTGACTTGGTCAGCTGGTCCACAATCACCCAAACTGCATGAAACTTCTGCTGAGTCCGTGGAAGCCCAACAACGAAATCCATAGTGATCTGCTCCCATTTCCACTCCTGAATCTCTAACTTCTGAAACAACCCACCTGGTCGCTGATGCTCGTACTTCACCTGCTGGCAATTTATGCACCGAGCTACATACTCCACTATGTTCTTCTTCATTCTCCTCCACCAGTAATGTTGTCTCAAGTTCTGATACATCTTCGCGGCACCCAGATGAATAGAATACTGCAAATTGTAATCCTCCTGAAGAATCAACTCACGCAAACCATCTACATTAGGCACACATAGCCTGCTCTGTATCCTCAATGCACCATCCTCCCTAATAGTAATCTCCTTAGCATCACCGTGCTGGACCGTGTCCTTAAGAACAAGAAGATGTGGGTCCTCATACTGACGCTCCCTAATACGATCATAAAGAGAAGACCGAGAGACCACACAAGCCAATACTCGACTCGGCTCAGAAACATCCAATCTAACAAACTGACTAGCTAAGGCCTGAACATTCAATGTCAATGGCCTCTCTGCTGTTGGAAGATATGCTAAGCTCCTCAAACTCTCAGCCCGGCGACTCAAGGCATCGTCCACCACATTGGCCTTTCCGGGATGGTATAAAATGGTGATATCATAGTCCTTAAGAAGCTCCAACCACCTCCGCTGATGCAAGTTAAGATCCTTCTGTTTGAACAGATGCTGCAAACTACGATGATCAGTGTAATCTCACAATGGACACCGTACAAATAGTGCCGCCAAATCTTCAAGGCGTGAACAATAGCTGCTAACTCATGGTCGTGGACAGGATAGTTCTTCTCATGAGGCTTCAACTGGCGCGAAGCATAAGCAATCACTCTATCTTCCTGCATCAGAACACACCCAATGCCAATCCGTGAGGCATCATAATACATTGTGTAAGAACCAGAAGCTGATGGTAGAACTAGAATGGGAGTCATGGTCAAAGCAGTCTTGAGCTTCTGAAAGAACTCCTCGCACTCCTCCGACCACCTGAAAGAAGCACCCTTCTGGGTCAATTTAGTCAAGGGCGATGCAATAGATGAGAAACCCTCCACAAAATGACGATAATAGCCCACCAACCCAAGAAAGCTCCGAATCTCTGTGGCTGAGGACGGTCTGGGCCAACTCTGCACCACCTCTATCTTCTTCGGATCCACATGAATACCCTAACTTGACACCACGTGCCCCAAGAACGCCATTGAACTGAGCCAAAACCCACACTTGGAGAACTTTGCATAAAGCTTCTCCTCCTTCAATCACTGTAACACAATCCTCAGATGCTGGGTATGCTCCTCCTAGCTACGAGAGTACACCAGGATATCATCAATGAATGTAATAATGAACGAGTCTAAATAAGGCTGAAACACATTGTTCATCAAATGCATGAACGTTGCTGGGGCGTTAGTCATCCCAAAAGACATCACAACAAACTCATAATGGCCATATCGGGTCCTGAAAGATGTCTTAAGAACATCCGAATCCTGAATCTTCTGTTGGTGATACCCTGACCTCAAATCAATCTTAGAGAACACCCTCGCCCCCTAAAGCTCGTCAAATAGATCATCAATACGTGGCAAAGGATATTTGTTCTTGACTGTGACCTTGGTCAACTGCCTGTAGTCAATGCACATCCTCATAGAACCATCTTTCTTCTTTACAAATAGAACTGGTGCACCCCAAGGTGACACGCTAGGCCAAATAAACCCTTTATCAAGGAGTTCCTGAAGTTGTCCCTTCAACTCCTTCAACTCTGTCGGTGCCATACGATACGGTGGAATAGAAATGGGTTGAGTGCCCGAAACCAAATCAATACCGAAGTCAATATCCCTGTAAGGCGGCATGCCCGACAGGTCTGCAGGAAACACATCCGTAAAGTCACACACCATCGGAACAGAATCAATGATAGGAGCCTTTGCACTAACATCCCTCACAAAATCCAAATAGGATAGACAACCCTTCTCAAACATTCGTTGAGCCTTCAAGTATGAAATCACTTTACTGGGAACATAGTCTATAGAACCGCTCCACTCAACTCTCGGCAACCCCGGCATTGCTAACGTTACAGTCTTAGCATGACAATCTAGAACAGCATGACATGGAGACAAACAATCCATACCCAATATCACATCAAAATCGACCATACTGAGGAGAAAAAGATCCACTCTGGTCTCCAGACCCCCAATAGTCACCACACATGACTGATATACGCGGTCCACAATAATA
>AWOL01S0179535.1:0-16335 GCA_000715115.1 Nicotiana otophora
TCTTCTTCCTTCTCCAAATTCAAACAATCAAACCTCTTCAAACTAATTTCAGTCAGCATCCATTCATTCTTTTTCTTCCCAAATTAGTGGCTTCACCTAATTGCATTACTAGTAAAGTTATGCACTTTTAGTCCGCCTCAACTAACAAAGAAGAATAATCACTAATGAAAATACAAATACAGTAATAGAGAACATTAATTGAACCTGAGCACTGTGTCTATATATCATCAGATTGAATGATCCATCAGTAGGTATAAAAGATATTGTGCGATCATTTTCAAACCAAGCCAGACGCACACACCTGAACATGCACACAAGTGGATCACTTAGAAAAATGACATCTATTAAAAATCTCCCTTGACAACCATTAAAAAAAACTTTGAAGCTTTGAATTTGAAAATTAAATTTTGCAAACTATTTGTTTGGATAGGGTGTTATTGCAAATGATTGAAAATATTCGTTGGAGCTTGTATCTCAATTCTGAGAGAATTTGGTGAAGATTCGAGGTAATTTTGGTTAGAATTTCAGATTGAAACTCGAAAAAGATGACATAAACAAATTGTATATATTTTATATGTTGAGGGTAGAAACGGCATACGAAATATATATAACTAACACAATTGTATACAAGTTGTATAAAAATTATACTTTTTGATTGAGTAAATATATTTAAATTTTCATATATATACGAAAAAGTTCCCTATTTATATTTCCCAAATGGGATATGAAATGGACAGGTTGGGATATAGTTTTGGCAAGTTAAAACGGGTAATGTTAATGAAGGAGTTGGCTTATAATATGTTCATGATTTACGTGGGTAAAGAAAGGCTGGTCAATTTGGACCGACAATGGGTCATTAATCAATCTGTGCAACTCAAAATTATTGTTCATTTATTTTTTATTCATTTTAAAATTTTTAATCCAAATCAAACTAATAAAAGTTATTTTAAAAGTAATTATGACTATATCCAACGAACAAACAGAAAAAAATATTTTTTTATGTTTTAATAAGTTCTCTTACATATGGATCAATTTGAATTACATATATGCAAATTGGCTCTAGCTTTTACATGTATGGTTATAACTTAAGTTTGTTCAAGAAACTATCTGCCAATAAATTTATATCTGAACAGGTATATTTCAACGCCCATGAAGGATATATAGAAGGAAAATACAAAATGTGGCTTAAAATGAAAATGACGCAGATGATAACGTAAGGAGAAAAAAATAAAATAAAGAACAAGTCTTATATCTACTTACAAAATACAAGACTACGTCTACTTGTTGTATAAAAAAATTAGACAGCATGTAAACTGAAATAGCTTAAGAGGTCAGCTTTAAATGGTATTTTCCAGGAAATTGCATGAAAAAGACTTCAATTCGTCAAACAAATTTCTCTTTGGAATTTGTCAAAAGTCATATGTGAATAGCCAGCCTTTGCTTTGGAGCTTAGCAGTAATGCAATGTAGTTGGTGGATAAAAAGCTACTACAATTCACTTATTAAAAGCCATCACCGCTTTGAACGTGAACTTGCATGTGGCTACCCTTTTACCCTAAGAACAATAGAAAAAAAAGTGAATTAACTTTTTTCTTTTAGAAAAGAAAAGGTTATTACTTTTTGACATATATGAATTGATTGCTTTATGTTATTCTTCTTTGACGAAGGAAGATGCTTCTCTAGGCAAGTTAAACCAACTCCTAACAACTAGTACTATTTACATGGAAATTTGATGATTAAAGGAGCTCTTATTATTGACTTTTGATTATTTTCAAACGGTGTCGTATTAGTCAGAGATCACTGAGTTTACGTCCTGGAATATAGAATCTTCTTTTTGTTTACTCCTTTTAACGGACGTATCCTACACGGATTTGAATAAGTCAACTTGTGAATTGTAAATATTGGATACTAAAAGAAGAAGAAAAACATTGACTTTTGATTCTTTTATTGTATTTTATTTTAGTTTAGTTTGATTGTCGCAATAAGTGCTTACTTTTTGAAGTGTTTTTATTGATTCTACAATTATTTGATGAATGAGGAAATAAGAAAATTGTGTATCTTCGAATGTTATACCATAATTTTGATGAAAACCATTTTGAGATGAAAAGGCTTTGGTGAGTTCGTCAATTTTTGACTACTCATTATATAAAAGTGTATACATTTTCCCTCGCAATAAATAAATAAATCAGAGAGAACCTATGTGTCTTGACATTTTTTCCTTACGCCTCTCGCATTTTCAGAATCTAACTCAAACTTATGTCTAATTTAAGAAATAGTACATCATTCATTGATCACGCCCAACTCTAGTCCTAAAAAAGATAAGCGGCAAATATAATCTGGTTTAAGAGTCCGGAGTTGAATCCTACAGAAAACTAAGGTTTAGCTACAACTGTTTACTATCACTAAGAAGACAAGGTCGAACAATTCCTAAGTTATAAATATTAAGATTCTTATATCTAATTAACTAACAAATTAGAGTAGTAGATTAACAACTAGAGATACTAGGGCTTTGGAGATAAGATTAAGGAGGTCTAGAGTTATGATTTTCTCAATTGTAGAAACCTTCTCGCTATGTCATCTATAATTTTGCCTAAGTATTCTCTACCGATCGTGAGTACTTTGGGTGTCGTAGCTCTCTCTCGAGCAACTACCACAATTTACTAGATGTATTCTCTCGAACTACGCTAGTTGACACTAATTCACTACTCACTACGATCGCACCAAGGTTTCGTTATCTCTAATCTTGCCTTTAAACCCTCCGTATTGATCTCACATACGTTAGGAGTGATATTGTTCAACAGTTACCTAAATGTGTACTCTCTCTCGAGCAATATACACACTAAATAGACACAGTTAATTGAGAGCTTTTCAATCAACAACAACAGAAATATAGTTGAACAAGTAGAAAAAGAACAACGCCAAATTTATATAAAACGTAATAAAAATTCATCCGTCAAAAGGTTCCATCAAAACTCTAGACAACAAATTATCTATTCATAATAGTATGCAAAACTACAATACTAGAATTCATAACCAACAATGAAAATAGGAAGAAGGAAGTGAAAAACTCGTAGAAGAATTCTCCGCCTTGCTCCTAGTATGTTCTTGCCTCCTTAGGTCGAAATCCCTTCTCAAAACATCTCTTTCCTTCTTAGACATGTTTAGGGAGTATTTATAAGCTAGGGTTGAAGTCCTAGAGTCCAAATCCGGGTCAGAGTCTTTTAATTCACGCACTTTTGATTACCGGACTATAGACCTCGCGAGGCCAGGCTTATAGCACGGTCAACCTGGCTACAGAGCTGGCTACGCTTGGCCTGTAGCGCGATCAAGCTGGCTATAGAGCTGGCTTTACTTGGTCTGTAGTACGGTAAGGCAGGATATAGAGTTGGCTTTACTTGGTCTGTAACACGGTTTGGGTACTTGATGCTTTTATGCTCTTTTCTTGTATTTTTGTCCTCTTTTTGTACAACTTTCATTCGTCTTTGTCTTTCGATGCTCCTATATATAAAACAACACAATTTAGCTCAAGCATCGCACAATTAACCACTAACCTAACAACATGTAAGGCGAGTAATGTACTAAAAATATAGCATTTTGGCCACACATCAGTACCCCACTCTTAAACATTGCTCATCCTCGAGTCAACCACTAATTCACACTAACCTTAAGTACTTTATTTTCTTTTAGCACATTCGAAGCACAACATACCTATGACTATGGTTGATAGCAACAATTAAACTTTACCATACACTTCCCTTTACTATATGCCAAACTTCAAAAGTTTATTCAACAACAAAACAACATGCTTATAATAATCCTAGCCTCACATACCGACTTAATATCGCAATGCATTCATGGCTTGAACACTTAACATCATAGAGACATCTAATAACGTCGCCTATTCCTTGTGAAATCATGTGCCATCGCAACAAGAACAAGAGAGTAAGTTAAATTCACACATTCAAATCAAATGCTCAAATATATTTTAAGGACTTAGATAAATTAAAGAAATTCCTCACTCTCACAAAAAAGGCACATACATGCACAAAGTACCACAGGCTTGCCCATTATGTAAACCTCTACTAATGTAAGCTTGCTCAATCTACAATCAATTAGGACTTTTTTATGGTTGTAATGTGGGCTAAGGGACGGGTAGGATAAATTTAGGAATAGTGACCAACCTTTCTAAGCACTTTAACACATCACAAACTTAAATTTAAGCACATTTTTCTTCAACACAACTTCAATTTCACAAACAATATTACCCCCAGAAATATTTTTTCTTTCTTTAAGCACTACTTTAATTCATACCTACTAGCAAGGACAAGATATTCTTATTTTTTTTTGCTACATAATTTTTTTTCTTTTCAACAATACTTTTTTTCTTTTCTACCATTCCTGCTAGTGGTGTATTCTTTACAATACAAGTGCACATTTCTTTCTTTTACAAGTTCCCAAGTTCCCTCCTTACTTCTTTTAGCGCTCATTTTACAATTAAAGTGTTTTAAGAGGTAAAAGGATCAAAACAATGACAATTAAGAACAAAGGGGTATAGGCTTGTAATGTGGTTGCCAATAAAAGTTTACAGGCTTAAAAGGGTTGACTAGGGATAATTTTTATTTGTGGTAAGCATTAATCTCAAACAAATCAAAAAAGCCTAAAATTATTTTTCAAACCGAGCTAAACCTAAAATTTTGCTTCAACTCATATGCCGGGCAAATTCTAGACTCTAATGCAATGACACGGACTATACA
Organism: Nicotiana otophora; assembly: GCA_000715115.1. Classification (NCBI taxonomy): domain Eukaryota; kingdom Viridiplantae; phylum Streptophyta; class Magnoliopsida; order Solanales; family Solanaceae; genus Nicotiana; species Nicotiana otophora. Next base: position 4,754 of record AWOL01S0179535.1, read on the forward strand.
ATTTCTCACCACATATGGCACATGATTCACTAAGGACGGTTCCATTCCGATTCTCAAATAATTACAAGTATTCACGGAGCCACAAAATATTAAGCATTAAGCACAAAGTGAACACGAGCCAAGAAAATGAAACAAAGGCGTCAATAGACATTCTATCTAACTCAATAAGGGATCATAAGCAATCTCAAACTATAGGGAAGGTAATACACATGGTAGAGCCTAAATATGCTACTATCAAATAAGTAAAAGGCGCCTAGAAATCTCATCTTCCTTCTTTTTTTCCCCTAAATCCTATTCTACTCTAAAAATAAAAAATTATGACCCGGTTCAAACTACATCCCATGGAAAAGAACCGAGACACAAAGAAAAACCACAGGGGATTATTACTACTTACAAAAATAAAGAAAATATTTTTAGATTTTTCTATTTTTTAATTTTTTATGTATTTTTGGTTAGACTTTAACCCCCAAGAAAACTGTCTAATAGATCCATCGTCGGGAAAAATCCAATCTTTTATTTTTTTTTCTAAAAAAAAAATATTATTCAATTAAACCAACACAACTAAAATAACATAGAAAGTCACTCAGACAATCTCCTCACCACACACTTAAAATTGTGTATTGTCCCCAATGCACACCCATAAATACAAGAGGGTAAAAGAAACTCCCTGGTAGGCCAAAGGCCGAAGCATTAGCAGATCATGGGGTACTCAAACTTCTCACATACTTGGTTCTTTGTGTGGGCACCCCACTCTTAATTCTAACTATCTCACTTGCTTTTGCTTTCTTCCAATAGCCTTGCTTTCCATGCTCCTAGAGAAATCAAAAACAACACTACAAGAATAATACAATAATAAAATATAAAGAATAAAAAATAAAAATAAAAAAAGAAGTAAAGCTGGGTTGCCTCCCAAGAAGCGCTTGATTTAACGTCGCGGCACGACGCGATTCACTTTTTGCCTCCACCTCGAGCTTATAAATTGAACCCAAGTTTTGCTTCAAGTTTATGATTATGCTCTTGGGTTGGTGGAACGAATCTAACTGGCCCAAGAAAACAATGTAGTATTCTGCATTTCTTGGACTTTAGATGAGGTGTGTCATCCCGACTTTCTGGCAAGAAGAATTCCAGAATGTAGGCACCTTGTTCCTCATTCCTTTGACTCCTCAATTGGCTCATATAACTCTATTTCTATATCATCATCCAAACACAATGTGGAAAAATGCTTGGAGTGTGGACCAATGTGCTCAACTATATGAACATTAGGATTGTCAACATCCTAAACACCAATGACACTAGAGTCAACTAAATATGTATCCTCAATGTCTTTGGTTGACTCTAGAATCTCTTCTACAACATCGGCATCCTCAAATTCTAGTTTGATTGATTGTTGGTGTTCTACTATGGACCCCTCACACAAGCTCGAACAATTCCTAAGTTATAAATATTAAGATTCTTATATCTAATTAACTAACAAATTAAAGTAGTAGATTAACAAGTAAAGATACTAGGGGTTGGAGAAAATATTAAGGAGGTCTATAGTTATGATTTTCCCAATTGTCGGAATCCTTCCCGCTACGTCATCTATAATTTTGCCTAAGTATTCTCTACCGATCGTAAGTACTTTGGTTGTCGTAGCTCTCTATCGAGCAACTACCACAATTTACTATATGTATTTTCTCGAACTACGCTAGTTGGCACTAATTCACCACTCACTACGATCGCACCAAGGTTTCGTTATCTCTAATCTCGCCTTTAAACCCTCCGTATTGATCTCTCACATACGTTAGGAGTGATATTATTCAACAACTACCTAAATCTGTACTCTCTCTCGATCAATATACACACTAAATAGGCACAGTTAATTGAGAGCTTTTCAATCAACAACAACAGAAATATAGTTGAACAAGTAGAGAAAGATCAACACCAAATTTATATAAAAACGTAATAAAAATTCATCCTTCAAAAGGTTCCATCAAAACTCTAGATAACAAATTAGCTATTCATAATAGTATGCAAAACTACAATACTAGAATTCATAACCAACAATGAAAATAGGAAGAATGAAGTGAAAAACACGTAGAAGAATTCCCCGCCTTACTCCTAGTGTGTTCTTGCCTCCTTAGGTCGAAATCCTCTCTCAAAACGTCTCTTTCCTTCTTAGACATATTTAGGGAGTATTTATAGGCTAGGGTTGAAGTCCTAGAGTCCAAATCCGGGTCAGAGTCTTATTTTGATTACCGGGCTATAGACCTTGCGATGCCAGGCTTATAGCGCGGTCAGCCTGGCTACAGAGCTGGCTACGCCTGGCCTGTAGCGCGGTCAAGCTGGCTATAGAACTAGCTTTACTTGGTATGTAGCACGGTAAGGCAGGCTATAGAGCTTGCTTTACTTGGTCTGTAGCACGATTTGGGTACTTGATGCTTTTGTGCTCTTTTCTTGCATTTTTGTCCCCTTTTTGTGCAACTTTCATTCGTCTTTGTCTTTCGATACTCCTGCACATAAAACAACACAATTTAGCTCAAACGTCGCATAATTAACCACTAACCTAACAACATGTAAGGCGAGTAATGTACTAAAAATATAGAATTTTGGTCCCACGTCATTCATATATAAAAGATGTCTAATGTCACAATCGATCAATAAAAATATTTTTTTAAAAAATCATTGTCCTACAGCGCAAATTGAATCATCTCTTAATGCTAAATTGTATAATGGACAGTGGTTTATTACTTAATTATAATTTTCTATGAGCTATGATGAAGTAAAAAACTGACATGTTCAATAATTGATATGTTCCTATAAATGGAGTAATATCAATATATAATATTCTATACCATAGTAATTAGTGATAGATTCAGAAATCGCGCTTTTATTCTAAAGTTCAAGTAAAAGATAGAGCATCTGGTGAAGATTGTCTTTGTTTACGAAACCTAGGTTAGTTGGTCAGTAACTGAGCATTATTAATAAAATAAAAAGATATTTGGATATACTTATAAGGTGGTCATCAAATGAGTTTACATACACTTATATATATACACATATATTTGTTAACCACTAAAAATGCTTATAAACCTAAATCAATCAGAAGTCATTTATAAGTATTTGATTTTATACACACACAACTATTTGAACTACCAGAGAAAATGGGAAAACCAGGCCAACTCGAGAATGTGATTGCAGCTGAAAAGGAGATGAAACCGCAGTTAGAAAAATGGATAAACATTGAAGAAAGCATATTGAAACAGAAATCTCGAGTTCAATGGTTAAAGCCGGGGATACTAATTTTGCCTAATTTTTTGCAAGCTTGAAGCAAAGAAATGACCCCAAAAAATAAAGATCCTCATTAGTAGTAATGGGAAAGTTCTACAAACAAATGAGGACATTGAATGAGAGGTAATTGGCTTCTATAAGCAATTATTAGGCGCAACTGCAGAAATACTACCAGCAATCAATCCAACTATCATGAGGGATGGTCCAGTATTGACTAGAGATCAACAACTACAGCTAATTGACCCTATAACAAATGAGAAAATATATCAAGGTTTGAAAGATATTAGTGATCATAAAGCACCTGGATGTGATGGGTTTAATACCTTGTTCTTTAAAAAAAGCTTGGCCTGTCATAGGAACTGAAGTTACTGATGCAGTCCAGGAATTTTTCTCCAAAACAACTTTGTACCAAGCTATAAATTGCACTATTGTCACCCTTATTCCAAAAGTGGCTAATCCTTCAAAGATCACAAGGTACAGACCAATCTCTTGTTGCACATTGCTATACAAAATCATCTCAAAGGTGCTTACTAAGAGGCTGCAAAAAGTTATGGACTGGATAATGGATAAAAATCAGTCTGCATTGGTTCCTGGTAGATTGATTAATGACAACATTATCTTGAGCCATGAATTGGTCAAAGTATATGGTAGGAAGGGAGTATCACCAAGATGCATGCTAAAAATAGACATGAAGAGCTTATGACTCACTGGAATTGGATTACCTAGAGCAAATTTTAGTATGCCAACAATTTTCAGCTAAATTTATAGAATGGATCATGAGATGTATCAGGACTGTGTCATATTCCATAATAATCAATGGACATCCAACTGCTCCTTTCCCAGCTAAGAAAAGATTGAGGCAATGAGACCCCCTCTCACCTTTCTTATTTGTTCTGGCAATGGAATACTTTACAAGGCTCTTGAAGCAGCTAAGGAAGAACCCCGACTTCAACTATCACCCAAAATGCTCTAAGATAAACATTATACAATTAAGCTTGGCTAGTGATCCTCTTTTATTTTGTAGAGGAGACACAATCTCAGTATAGATGTTATATGCTCATTTTCAGGAGTTTTCTCGAGCATCTGATATGGTGGCTAATACAGAAAAAAGTTATATATATTTTGGAGGTGTAAGTAGTGAAACTCAGCAACATATACTATACTTGCTAAGCTTCTCGCAAGGCTCACTTCCTATAAAATACTTAGGGGTACCCCTTTGCACTAAACGAGTATCAATAGCACAATGCAAACCTCTGATTGATGCTAGGGAGGATCCAGTCATGGACTACAAGGTTCCTATCGTATGCTGGGAGAGTCCAATTAATCAAGAGTGTTATGTTCTCCATCTAAGTCTATTGGTCTCAGATCTTTTCCCTACCAAAGAAGATCACCCAGCTGATTGAATCTGTATGCAGAAGATTTTTGTGGACAGGAGGTGTAGAGCTATCAAAAAAGGCATTGCTTGCTTGGGATAAACTATGTTTTCCTAGATTAGCGGGAGGTCCTAACATTCTTGATGTGATCAGATGGAACAAGGAAGCTATATGTAAACTCTTGTGGAACTTATGTAAGAAGAAAGACAAGATGTGGGTGCAATGGGTTCATATCTACTATGAAAAATAAGGCACAGTGTGGGGAGCTCAACTAAAGCAAGCCTCTTGGATAGTACAAAAGATACTGAAGGCAGGAAAATACTTTGAGGCACTCGGATGGACTGAGGAAAAGGTACAAAGAATTGAGAAGTTTTTCATTAAAGACATATACTCGAAGTTAAGGGGTGACTTTCAGAAGATCAATTGGAGAAGGTTAGTATGCAACAATGCTGCCCCTCAAAAGCGGATTTTCAGTCTGTATCTGAAAGCTTAGGGCAGACTGCTTACAAAGGAGAGGCTAACAAAGTGGGGATGCTTAGAAGATATGAGTTGCTACTTTATGCAATGCTACAGTAGAGAACACTGATCATTTCTTCTTAAATTGTACCTTTTTTGCGCAAGTATGGATAGCGTTGTTACAATGGCAAGGCATACGAAGATTACCTAAGAGCTGGCAACAGGAGATAGAATGGGCAATCACAAACTATAGGGGAAAGAATGCAGTAGCTGAAGTCTACAGAATGAGCTTAGCAGGATCCATATATCACATATGACAGGAGAAAAACTTGAGAATCTTTCAAGCTAAGAGTAGAAATGCAGCAGTATTGATCAGAGCTATTGTTCAATAAATACACTGTAGAGAAGAACGAAAGCAGAAGCTAGCGAGATGTTTGCAAGAGTTAGATTACTACCTGTGTATTTAAGTGATGTATGCTAGCATTAGATCTATATCCCGGTAGTTAAGGTAGGATAGTGAAGTCGATACACCTGAAGTTCTATGTCCAGTGTGTATTTGCTATATATTTCTTATGTTTTGTAAATATTATTTGGTAAATAAAATCTTTACTTACAAAAAATTAATGTCACGACCCAAAATTTACTAAATGTCGTGATGGCGCCTAACACCGCCGTCAGGCAAGCCAGCGGTGATTGATCAACTTAATTACTCATTTTAGTATTTTAAAATCATAATTTTTCTTAATTAAATAGTATGAAATTGAATTTACAGGGTAAATGATAATATTTACACAACTACAATAATGAACAACCAGTAGGACCCCTCCCTCCCAAAATTCGGTGTCACAAGTACCTGAGCACAGAACGAATATAATCTTTACCGTTTCTCAAATAACTTGCCCACAACTCAAAGTGTTAAGGCTCGGCCTATTATACATATATTTATTGCTAAACCAAATTCAGTTATAACTTTAATTAACTAAGCCAGCAGAACGAGTTCAAATAATTCAATTATTACATGATATAGTCCTAGGTCTAACCGGACATAAACATGCTTTAGCTACGCACGAATTCTCGTCACCTCGTGCGTACCTAGTATCCACAACTAATTGCACATAACAATAAATATCGCCTAGGGGTAGTTTTCCCCTCATAAGGTTAGACATGAGACTTACCTCGCTCCGAAGTTCCATAACTGGCTCCAAAGCCTTTCAAACACCTCAAACTGATGCCTGTCACTCCAAAACTAGTCAAACAAATGTGCAAATCCATAAATATATTCTCTATTACCCATAATTAATCAATTTATAACAATTCTCAACTCTGCTTGAAAAGTCAATAAAGTCACCCCTCGGGCCCACGTGCCTGGATTCCGAAAATCTTCGAAGATAATCATTACCCATAACATTACGAACTCAAATATATAATTTATTCCAATTTCCATGTCCAATTTCGTGGTCAAAATCCAAAATTCTAGGTTGTCTACTAAAATTTCACAATTTCTACTAATTTCATGTTTAAATCCATATATAAACCATGTATTTAACTTGTAATAGGTGAGAATCACTTACCTTGTGTTGCTTGATGAAAATCTCCTCAAAATGGTTCCCCAAATTCGGTCAACCCAAGTGAAAAATGAAAGAAGAAGGGCCAAATCCCGTTCTTAAAACAACTCTGCCCAGCGACATTTTCTCATCTACGGTACACTTGGCCGCATTTGCACTCTAGCACATGCGTTGCTCCCCTTCGCTTTTGCGGACAAAAGGTCCACTTTTGTGGACTCGTTTCTGCGGCAACACTACCGCTTGTGTGAAGTAGCCCTCCCTCTCACTTTTCGCTTCTACGATTGATCCGTCGCAGGTGTGACTCCGCTTCTGCGACCGCTACCTCAGTCACGCCTGGCCGCTTCTGCACAGCACATCTCGCTTCTGCGAGCTCGCACCTGCGAGTAACATTCCGCCGGTGCGATTGCACCAGAAGGCAGAGTTCCAGCAAATGCTTCAAGTCCAAATTTGATCTGTTAACCATTCGGAATCCACCCGAGGCCCTCGGGACCTTGACCAAATATACCAACGCGTCTCAACACACATTATGAACTTAGTCGAGGCCTCAAATCATGCCAAACAACATCTAAACTACGAATCGACGACCGAAATCTTTCTTTAAACTTTCAAACTTCGACGAACGCGTTCGAACTATACCAAAGCATTCCGGAATGACGTCAAACTTTGCGCACAAGTCATAAATCACAATACAAACTTATTTCAAGGCTCGGAATCCCAAACGGACATCGACAACACCAAATTCCACCTCAAACCAAACTTAGAAAATTCTTAAACCTTTAAAATGCCAACCTTCCATAATAGGCACTGAAATGCTCCCGGGTGATCCGATACTCAACCCGAACATATGCCCGAGTCCGAAATAATCGTACGAACCTATTGGAACCTTCAAAGCCCGATTCCGAGGTCGTTTACTCAAAAGTTAAACCTTAGCCAATTCCTTCAAGTTAAAGCTTCCGAAATTAGAATTTTCTTTCTAAATCAACTCCGAACTTCCCGAAATTCAATTTCGACCACACGTACAAGTCATAATACCTGAAGTGAAGCTACTCAAGGCGTCAAACTGCCGAACGACGCGCTAGGGATCAAAACGACCGGTCGGTTCGTTACATTCTCCCCTACTTAAATATACGTTCGTTCTCGAACGTGATAAGAACTACTCTGGAGTTTACCAAAATCACTGTTCAACACCTTGTGCACCTACTCGTGCCACCACTACCCAGTTGAGCATGTTAGCTCAAGCCAGACTGAAGATCCTCCCTATAACCTTAGCTAACAAGCTTTAGAACCAAATTCCAACTTCTGAATTTCTCTACAAAACCTGATTCTAACATACGAACACCGTATCAAACAGTACACACTGTACAAAACATGATCATATACCTTTGCTGATTTCACACCATGCATCGCATAATTCATATGCCCATAATACATCATCCGACCATAACTGCTGAAATTTCACGAGTCTGATGCCCGCAATACGCCTCATAACACATGTGAGCCCTGTTCAATTCTCGCAATACTGCCACGACGAAAGACACGTGTAGAAACTCATAACCACCTACCGAATCAATAAATTATGGAGCCTCTCCTCCTGACAAGGACCATTACCTCATTCTGAACTGAATTACGATATTTTATCTTTAATGTACCTTATATAAATCCGATTGCACTAATTTTAGGTCCAATAATCTCTTCTCACCCAGTACAAACTGCTCAGGCAATGAGTTACCTCAATCACTGACCAAGATCTTATGCAGCACCATCAAAGCGCCAATAAGCCACCACTCGAATATAAATCATATGGGAATTACCCAGCCTGCGTAACAAATAAAACGGCCAAATAGATGATATGAACCTACCTCAGGGATGAAAAACAAGGCACACAAAATAAATGTAAGGAACTATGCTTAACACCTCACTATTGCGGCGTGCAACCCGATCCAATATGACATTGTTGCGACGTGCAACCCGATCCACACAACATGCCTGTGGCGGCGTGCCACCCGATCCAAACAATATACTCATAGCGGCGTGCCACCCGATCCGCACATAACAATCAAGAAGAAAACACACACATCAAACTGTAACGCTTATACTTACGAAATGCCCGAATATCGATCACAAGCATGCCAAGTGCATAATACAGATCTTGGGGAGACGGATAGTGTCATATGCTACGAAACCCAAGCACAACTAAGGTGCAATAAATGACCTGCATCTCGAGAGCTATCCTGCTCATATAACACCACAAGCTATATGGGACCTTGACACATGTGCGAATAATTAAGTTGTTTCACAACCCACATGGAACAATAGGGATTTACATGAAATAGCTAATAATGGGAATAACATCCAATGCCCGACGAGTCCTCCGTAAGTAATGCTATGACGAATGAACACATCTGACCTGGCATGGAGCACATATTCACATTGGAACCACCAACGGACCTCAAATCGATTCTGATCATACCATAATAGGCCAATAACTTTCCAAGGATCCACAATGGCCCCATTAATGACACACACGAGCAACCATCCACTCTGGACCAACTCACACAATTCATAACCAAGGGAATAAAGCGCCTTCCAAGCATAAACTCTCACATTAACGATGGTACCAAAAATCTCCGTACTTGGTTTCAATCTTTAACAATCGAGTGACTAACATGTCACACTTATAAAAATCTCCCCGTGGGGTACGCTCCCACGACCTTTCGCACCAGGTAGCAAAGTCTGCACCTCCATACCACCAACCATTCTAATTCTGTAAAGCAAATCAAGAATCCGCAAATCAATACACAAGCCTCTTACACTGGACACCATTCTCAGATGACACTAAAGAAAATGCTAGCTTACTCTGAACACCTGAATTCTCCCCTGCTCATCCGAGCTCATGACATTACTGTCAACACCGAACCGCAACCTTGATCCTCAACTTTAAAATTCCCATGCCGCTCACTGCACCTATCATGCCGCTACGCGAGAATACAAGAATTCATCATAACCCCTGAATTACCAGTAGAATAAACACTTCATTGGCTAGAAACCTTTCACTCATCTCATTTCAGAAGAGCCAATACAATGCGCAACTGAATTCCCAAACCGCAGAAAAATACAAACCTCAAGTTGCGATCTAAACCGCCATGACTCCTCCGGAATTCATTTACACCGCAAGGCCATTTGAATCAAATACCACCCAGATCAATGAAGTTGTGGTGGTTGTCAAGCCCGCGTGTACAACCACAAACCACATGTATACCTTCACGCGCTAAAGGAACTGATCGTTGCCACAATCATGCTTATTCAACCATTACTAACCGACCTAACTTTTTCCAATTTACTCTCGACCCGCCTTAGAAATAACAATAGCTCCATTCAAAAACTTAACGAACCAAAACCGCACTCATCCCGAGTGACCTACATCACGAGATCACATCGTCTCAATACTCATAAGCCACCTCATACTCTCCTTATGCGCACAATAGCATCTCCAACTGGCACACCTGTTCTTCAAGACCTTCCGCGAATCTGAATTTATTTCTTCCTTTACTCCAATATTGTACCGCATACCCGATGGCAACATAGAATATTCCAAGTTCTGTTCGCAATCCACTGCGAAAACTCGGTCTTTAACCACACAACGGACACGAAATTCTTAAGCATTGCACTTTAATTCTTGAACCCACTAGGACCGTTGTTGAGAGTCACTCACTCTGACCTAGTCCCGAATATAAACAAACTACAACGCTCTTCTAGCACATCAACACCCTCTCAAAGAAGCAACCGGTTGGATTCTTTTCCTTGTACATTACACCTACATGAAGCAAAACTCTGAGTCTTCCCAAAACCTGCACCTGAATCGATGAGGCGAAGTATAGCACACATTCATCAAGTTCCTTGCTTGAATTAGCCCTGATATTTTCTTTTTTTAGTCATAAATAATCCACCAACATATTGATAACTAGAAACCGCACAATCAGACAACCATGCGATCCAATCATAGATAGTGGGCTCCCCCACTTAGCTTTAAGCTACCATCACATAATGTAGAGCTCACAATGATTCCTCCTTCTCAATTACCATGATCTCGCACCGTTTACCCGCCAAATTTCTCGAAGTCTTTTGTAAAGCTTTTCATGAAACATTACGAATTATCGGCCACAATCGCATACTCGACCTTCTGTTGGGTAGTAAGTAGAACTCTTCGTAAAAAACTCATCAAAATCGCGCAATCGCTAACCTGTTCATAGGAGATAACCCACATACGGTATACCATGCCGACATCTTCCAACGATGTTGCACCGGGTACAACTACTACGAGTTCGGTAAACCCTCCTGAGCCCATGCTCGTCCACCAGCTGTACAAGTATGTTCCTTCCCTATTGACATCAATTAAAGTTCAACAATACCTTCCAAACTCAAAGTCATGTTGCATCCGAAATAATAATCAAATATTCACACCCCTATTCATTTCAAGCAAACTCCTTTCGGTCATATTCAATCTTTCTCCGTACAGTAACCACACTACTAAAAAATGGCCAATTTCCGACCGACATATTCCGACCGGAAAAAGTAGTCGCAAATTTCCGACGGAATTGGTCGAAAATTGCATAAAAATATATTTTTCAATTTTTAATAATAATTATGACTGAAATTTTGTCTATATCCATAATTTTGGCGAAAAATACCACGTAACTATTAGCGACCAATTCGGTCGGAAACAATTAAAAAAAAAATGCGACCGGTTCGGTCGGAATTTTTTTATTAAAATGAGGTTTGACTATTTGACCTATTTTCCGATCGAATCGGTCGGAATATAATTTTAAAACCCCCCAACCCCTTTCTTTTTTCTTTCCCGGTTTTCTTCCTTCTCTCTTCTCTCTCTCACACTCAAACCTCCCCTCTCCCTCCCCCCACC
>AWOL01S0179552.1:1367-22592 GCA_000715115.1 Nicotiana otophora
ACTAAGTTGTAGAATTCAATTTAGAATTGAATTTCAAAAATTAGTTACATGTTTTTTAAATATTTACCATAAAGCATGTGATTTGTATTTTTCAATAGAAATTATGTGTGTGTGTATATATATACATGTGTGTGTGTGTGTGTGTGTGTGTGTGTGTGAGTCCTAATTAAGAATTAGGGTGATATAGATCTTACACATATTGTAAAGTCATGTAAAAACCAAGAGAGTTATTCTTGAGAAGAAAATAACTTTGAGAAAGTAATAGTGCAATACAAAGCCAAGATAGAAAATACTAGTGGAAGAAAATTATTCCTTGTTCTTCTACCTTTGAGTTGAGATTTTTGAGAAAAAGTTCAACACAATATTTTCATTCAATTTGTTCGTGAGATTTCATTACTCAAAGAGTTAATAGCAAGGATCAATCTCGGTGTGGATACGCATAGGGTCTTCGCACTATCGAAGAAATTTAAAACAAGACTCTTTTCACCAGGTACGTCTTAGATCCGATCTTTGACATGCAAAATAAATTTTAAACACGAAAAGATCTACCTAGGATTGTTATTATCTTCCGCTGCGTGTTATGAATATTATACGTACCTCACGCTTGCAGAGCAAACTCTTAAGGTGACATGACAAACACTGACTCATAAATTATACTATTGAGATCCAACGTCTCTATATTGTCATTCAATCAAACTATAACTCAAACGTAGAGATGTAAGCTTAAAGGAGTCATAAGGCATTAACGTGGCAACTTATTAAAGTTTGTGCCAGCCACAAAGACAGTCGAGGAGCCTCTAAAGCATCGTTTATTTTTGCGAAATAGTTATAGCTAATTATAATGTGGGAATATAATGATTATTATTTAATGGATATACTTTATTTGATATATATTTGATTCCTATCCTAACCTAAATTCAATTTTATGTACAACAATTACAATAAAAAAATCACTGCCTCCGAATTTTTCAAGAATGTCAAATTAACTTAAACTTGTATTGCTACAAAGTCCCAAATTCCTAATTGGCTACTTAGTAAAATGATGTTTGATGATAAGATATTTTATTAATACGCTCAAAATGATAAGATTAAATATTAAGTAGCTCGTGTTAGAATTTCCATATAAGGTCCCCAGTGTTCTAAGAGTAATTAAATAGGTTTAGTATGATAAAGGAGTATGTATGAATTTATTACACAATCAACTGACTAATAGTCCATTTTTTTAATATTAAAATTTTATTACATAAAATACTGAGAAACAAAGGTGAAGTAGGACATATTAATTTAACCTCACTCAACATAACATAAGATAGATGAAACAAATATCCTCTTTACATAAAGTTAGAACACTTGAGCCATTAATCCAACATTTTATATTGTCATTTAGTACACCAACAGAATCATAAGCTTTATATGGACACACTGTTAGGAATTCCTTTGCCAGTTAATCCCATTTCACTTGAGGGATAGAATGAAGTGTAAGGCACCTTCACAGGACCGGACCTATTTTTCCATTTTTCATCACAATTCATTTGTGTAATTCTCTCCTCAATCTCTCTCAGCCTCTTACCAAATCTTTCAAAAGCTTGTAGTGGTTCTTGATCATTTGTCCATTCAGGAGTGTCCCTTTGTCCCAAGTAAACCTCATCTGCAGTATGCCTTGACAGCATTTCTATGAGGGAAATCCCAAGTAGTGTTTGCATCTGAGGTGTTATTGTTTTCAAGAATGCCTTCTCAGGATTTGTGTTGAGCTCCTCGTATTCTTGAGTTCCCGGCTCAGGCATGAATCTTCGACTTAATGTAGGACGATTAGGGAGGTAGCCAGCATAAGGATATTGCCCAAAATTGACTGCTGCATGCAGTGCTGAAGCTATCCATATAACAATGGTGCAAGAGTCTATTAGTTCTTGGACCGTCTGCATTTTAGGCCACCAGGGCTCGTCCTTTTTGTCGCCGTGTCCCTTTTCACGCAGCTCCTTCCACCAGGCTTGGAGTTCTGTATCTCCTTGAATCATGTCGTCTGATTTGTAATAGAAATGACAGTATTCTTCAACCCAACTTTTGATTGCTGCCCAAATTTCCAGCCCGTCAACAGCAAATGGATAGTCTTGAATTAATAAACGAAGACCGTGTGGTGCATTTGAATCCTCAACTGCCATTCCTCTGAAATTGAATGGTATAATCAATAAGACCATGATAGCAAGGTATCAGAAGCATGACGAGTGCAAAAATGAATATTACGGGGAACTTCACATTTACCTCTTAATAAGATCAGTTGGAAGAGCTTGATCAAGAAACATCCAATTCTTGTATATAACAGCTGACATTTCCATGGCAAATTTAGAGGGAAAAACTGTCATCTCAACAATTCCACAAGCATTAATGAGGGTCTGCCTAGCAAATGCATTTATGAACATGGTGTCGCGGAAGTGTGGATGCAGAAGCTTGTAAATCGGATGGAGAACACTTAATTGCCTGTTTGTGGCAATCACAAACGGTTCAACTACTGCATGAGAATTCAACCTGTGATCCAATATCAGCATCAATGAAAAATAAAATAGCAACTATACCAGGCACTGAAGAAATAATGGCTATAGATTATACCAATGGGAAATAAGCTGATGATAGCCGGAATCATTTACTGCAACATAAGCTTTCGCTAGTTGCCAAATAATAGCTTCCTGGCCATCAATTGCTGGTGTGTACACTTTGCTAACAGCTCCAAGATGATCTCCGTCTGGATGTGGCAAGCTCAGTTCAATTGCAACTGGCTTCAACGTTCCATCTTCTTTCAGAAAAAGTAAAGTTCTTGTGGCATAAGTCTTTGTAGTTGTAGTGTTTATGCGTCTCAGGTAAGGCATGAGAGTATCATGGTGATTCAATATGAACAATCTGTTCTCCTTGATTGCCTATAAAAGAAGCTAATACTCATCAACCAATCTGGTTTATGGCACGAGCAAGAAGTAAAACCTTTTCTTTCATTTTACATATGAATAAGCACCAAAGATTAATAGAGAATACCTGTTCTACAGCTAATCCATCTACATTCTTCTTTATATGTTCCACTGTAATAGTACTCTTCTGGTCGCCAAAAACTTTAGGATCCAGATTACTTGTCGGAGGAAACTCCTGTGGGTACGATAATTCAGCAAAAGATTGTGATCATTTATTTAAAATGGTATTCAGCTGATCACACAGTAAAGATAAAGGCAATCTTGACCATACTTTAATAGAACAGATAATTATAGGGTTTAATCCAGCCAACATTTCTCTCGCAAACTCTTCATCAGTTCTCCAAGCAGATTTATCTTCTGATGTCCATAAACACAAGGTAAATAGAATTGCATAAGCTCAAAATACATAATCATAATAAAATTGAACAGAACATATTGCTTCAGTAACAATCTAAAGTAAGCAGTGATTTTGCTTTTTCTTTACCTTTGATTACTTGTGGCATAGGGAACTTACAGAGGTGTTCACCATCTGATCTCAGTAACTCTTTCACCAGTTCCATTGGAACAAGATCCCTTAATTTATGAACTAGAGATTCAAAAGGAAACTTAAATCCATCATCATATATATTTAATTCATCCTCAAATGTATCAAACTCAGTAAAGTTAGAAGCCTCAAGCTCAGCAAGCAAGAACTGAGATAACAACTTAAGGGCATATGCTGCAAAATCTGACATCTTTAACTGATTGAATCTCTCATCTCTGGGAACATAAATCTCTAAGCTTTTAATTAGTGGAAGCCGACTTTCACTTTTAGGATCTGCAGGCACAACAGTGCAATGAGAGTCCAACAAAAGAATTTCTTATGTAGCTGCTGAATTGCATAACAATAGGATAAAAGTCCTGCATTTAATTACCTGTTGCAGTAGGCAAACGACCTGTTCTCCCTCGACGAGGATAAGGATAGTCAGCTGATCCTCCAAGAATCTTGCGCTCATACTTTGGACCCTTATCAGGATCGCCTAAATCATTATAGACATCATAGTCATAGATCCTGTCCCATTCCTCCAGCTTCCCAGTTCCATTTCCTCTCAGGTTTTCCAGCTCTTCTTCGCGATATGAACGAAGAGGTTCTGGTGTTTGGCTTGGCAGGTAAGTCTACAGCAAGAAACAATATCATCATTACAGACCATGAATAATTTTAAAGATCTCCAACTGTTTGAAAAATCTATCAAATGCACTTGATATCACTTAGTAGGAGGTTATATGACTAGCTCGTTGAAAATCAAAAAGAACTTGGGAAGCTAATCTGTACCTGATTGGAGAAGAAGATACGATCGTTTTTGTAGTACTCAGAAGGGTAAATCCATGAATTGCAAATGAAGCATACTCGGCCGTGACCTGGAACATCATCAAGTGTCAGTGTCTTTAGATAGAATTCCTTTTGGTGGAAGTTCTTAATAAGGAAAGCCCCTGGAACTCCAGCTTCTTCCTCCCATTCAAATGTGACTCTAAATGTAGCATCAGTTGCTGTCAAAGGTGTGATTTTTGCTTCCCAATTTTCCAGGAATGCTGGTTTTCCAGGTTTTTCTCTGCACTTGTTAGCTAAAAAACAGACAACTAGTTAAACAAACCACAATTACTAAGAACAAACTTAAAATGAGTCGCCAATTGTTGATTTTAGTTTACTACTCTTAATAAATCTTGAAACTATAACGTACCAGGGTCAGCATTGACAGCACTGATGAGCTGCAGAGAGACCTTATGTCCAAGAATCTCATCAACACGGTCGACAACAGATGCCTTGACATCATCTAAATCCAAGAAATTCTTCTTCATTAAAACAACTGTACCCTTAACTTTTGTTGTCTCTTTACTTGGATTGGAAAGCTTATGAGACAGATCTGTACAAAAACAGTGTCCCAAAGTGAGGATAAGGAGGAGAAAAAAAGGGAGTCCATATGTGAGTTGACAAGGGAACAAATAAATTATTAGCAAAAATAAGCATTTGCATGATTATATATTCTGCTAATTTTCTCCTGTTTTTTTGTGGAATCAATCCTACTTGAGTTAAAAGTTCAATGAAAACATGAGTCAAAGAACTTGTTTAATTTGGCAGACATGCCATGCATAATAGTTGAAGTTTACACATGATCAGAACGAACTACACTATAATTATTATCTCAAAGTTCTTTACACTGCCCGTGCATGGAATAACACAACTACACTTACACTTGACAAGGCATTTAGTAGAAATGTAGAATTTACGAGGGAGAAATATAAAAAAGTGTGACTAGAAATGGAGGAAATGTTGAAATGGAACCTCTTAATTACCTAGATCTCCATCAACAAAAGTGAATTGCTCAGAAATCTCATGAGTTTGATGTTCATCCAATTCTGGTGAATTACTGCTCAAAAGAGTATTTTTAATCATTCTGTATAAGAATTTGACAGTGGATGCCATAATTATCACTTTGGTCCTTAACTAAATTTTGAACTCATGAGAAAAAGCTGATTAAGATAGGAATTTTATATTAAATTAATGGGGAGATCAACAGGCGAAAAGTAAGTAAAGTGTTTATCTCTTTAGGAAGTGTTGGAATTTGTGCTTTTGATAAGTATACCTTGAACGCCAACTTATAATTATAACTATTCTGATACGGACAACCCTGACTCAAGGAACCAAGTTAACGAAATCTAATGCTTCGGAATTGTTGCATTAATTGGATAAATTTTTCTTTGGCAAATTGGTAAGTCGTTGGAAATCATTTATTCCCACAATTTTCTAAAATCATTGGAAGTACTTTGTTTTTGACCGTTTACTCTTCCATTTTATCACCAAGAATGGCAGTAAATGTCACTCAATTCGATTGCCCCTCATAAAGTCATCAAACGATATACTGTTGACTAATAGAGAATTGCATAAATGGCCTAATTTTTACACGTATCAAGACTCAATATTAGATTAGATATAGTAAATGTTTAATTCTCGATAGTGGTATTTATTTTGAAAAACATAAAATAAATTCAAATTATAAACAAACTCTAGTAAATGTTTGCACAAACTCTTATTTGAGAATGAAGGAAGAGTATCAATTTAAAAGCCCCAATATAGGGTATATTTGTGATTTGACCCCCAAAGCTAGCCATTGAAGTGAAAGAGGCCAAGGTCATAGACACCACATTGTATCTCAATAGGATGATAACAGTGGAAAGAATTTAGTGATACCAAACTATGCTTAATTTAGATAAAAATACAAAAGAACTTTAATATTAAAATATAACATTTTAAAATTCATAGTAAGTATTTATGATAATTAAAAATGTAATTAAGAAGTAGAATCAACGTTAAAACATAACCAATAAAAATGAATGTTAAACAGTTAGACGATAATTCGTAAAAGTAAGTTTTTAAAACATGCAATATTGCTTAACTTGCGGTTTCTAGTTGTAATTTCAGTTCAGCGGGAAAAAACTAATTTTGATATAAACACTTGGTGTGAAAAAACTTTAACAGTTCATAGAAAAAGAATAATTTTGGTATAAATGGGGCTTAACAGTTCATACTTCATAGTAGAGCTAATTTTACACCTGCAATGAGTGGGCAAATATCATATCGGCAAAACAGGAAGAGATGTTGGATATTTAAGGGAATTGATAAAAAAGATTTTTTACATGTTTGACCCGTGCATGAAAAAGAACTAGGTTCGTACGTTAAGTGTCACGACCCAATTTCTCCTATAGGCCGTGATGTCACCCAACGTTAACGCTAGGCAAGCCAACCGTGAACTAACTCTGTGATCTTCTCTTTTAAAGATTTGAAATAGTTGGTTTTTTATTTATGTATAAATAAGAAGTAAGAGTTTAATTAAAAAATGAGAGATCAAAATTTATATAGCTAGTGAGATAAGTAAAATAACCCAAAACCATCAAGTGTCTACTAGCATAAATCTCCAAGACCTGGTGTCACAAGTGTATGAGCTACTAGTAGAATACACAAAAGAGTACTACACTGCCATCTGAAATAAAATAGACAGAAAATAAAGCAAAAGGAAGACTTCGGCTGCTGCAGAACAAGCTCGGAAGGCAGCTCACCGCAAAGTCTCGTAGTAGTCAAGGATGCGCGCCGGACAGATATCCAGATGCACCTGCCTCAGGCCCTGCACATTTAGTGCAGAAGTGTAGCGTGAGTACATAAACAACATGTACCCAGTAAGTATCTAGTCTAACCTCGAAGAAGTAGTGACGAGGGATCGACTTCGACACTTAATATGGGCTAGCAATAAAATATATAACATTCTAATCAAACATGGGGTATATAATTCAAAATAGAACTCAGAAGCAAAGAAATAAAAAAAACAATACTTTCACTGATAGTAAGTACCAAATCATTTTTTCCCCTCATTTAACCGTTTAACCTCTCCGGCCAATGAAACAATATCAACTATAGTTGGACTCCCAGTATTATTTCGCACGAATTATGCCGAAGACGTACGGCCCGATCCAACATACATATACATATACTGTGTGCACTGCCGAGGATCGAACGACACGAACCATAGATGCATTTATTAACCTGCCGAGGCGAACGACCCGCTCCTATGAAAGTAGTGAAAATTTACCCCGTTCGCGGAATATATTTGCAATGCAGTTGAACATAGATTCCTCAAGTTATTATAATATCCCTCAATTCTTTCCAAAACAAGAAATTCAACTAGAAACTTTTAAAAATTCTTGAAATCCTCAAATCTCAGCTCTATTCAAGGCAATTAGCTCACTACTAGAAATCCGTTAAATACCGACCAAAAAAACCGATCAAAGTTGATCGGTTATGGCCAATTACCGACCAAAACGCGACCATTTATATGTGGACGGTATTTTGACGGTCGGAAAGGCATACCGACCAACTTTGGTCAGTCAATTAAATTCAAAAAAAAAAATTACAAAAAAACCGACCAAAGTTGGTCGGTTTTTTAATTATGTAATCAAAAGATTCACCATCTGGGAATCGAACCGGGGTATGTACTGTGGCAGGATACTGTTTTACCACTACACCATTGGTGCATTTTGTTTTAAGAATGTCTTTTATTTGATTTATACTCTTTAATTGTATTTTCGCACGAAAATAACCGACCAAAGTTGGTCGGTTTTATTCAAAATTAAAATTACCGACCAAAGTTGGTCGGTTTTTTAAAATGACTAGCCGAATTAACTGACCAATTTTGGTCGGTTTTTTTAATATTATTTTTTATTTATTTTAATTAAAAAATCGACCAAAGTTGGTCGGTTTCTTGAAAAATAAATTTCGCGGGACTCAAAAATAGTTTTCCGCATTTTTGCGCCTAAGAAAACCGACCAATGTTGGTCGGTTTCGTAAAAAAAAATTAAAAAATAAAATATTTTGAAAAACCGACCAACTTTGGTCGATTTTTTGGCCGGTTTTTTTACCGATCAAAGTTGGTCGGTCGACCTGGTCGGTTTTTGCCGAATTTCTAGTAGTGATATAGTAAGCATAATCAAATAACAGTGTCAACAAAATATGGTGTAAACCTAAAACTACCTGGACATAAGCGTAATTAGTAGCTACGTACGGACTCTCGTCACCTCGTGCGTACGCAGCCCCCACAAATAAAAGCACATATTAATTGAATTCACCTATAGGGTAAATTCTATCTTACAAGGTTAGAAAAGAGACTTACCTCGTCTCAAAGCCCACTCTCCGGTCACAATTTCGCTCTAAAGCCCCAACTTGGTGTCGTTCAATCCGGACACGCTTCTAAGTCCAAATCACCATACGGAGCTATTGGAATCATCAAAACACCGATCCGAGGTCGAATACTAAAAGTCAAGCTTGGCCTTTTCTGCCAATCTTTAGGAACCAAGTGTTCCGATTTCAACCCGAACTCTTCCAAATCCCGAGCTAACCATCCTCGCAAGTCATAAAACAGTAAAAACACATACGGGAAGTCTTATTTAGGGGAACGAGGTTCTAGAAAGCAAAACGACCGGTCGAATCGTTACATGAAGGGTGTGTGTAACATATAAATAACCAAATACAAGGGTTTTCTTAGTTTAAGCTTTAAATTAATTCATTACATAATTCAATATATACAAATGAACTTGTAGTAACATTATTAGAATTCATGTTTCTGGTTGCCATTAGCACTAGAACAGTGGTATACATCACTATCTTTTTTTCCGTTTGATGTGAACCTGCACACACTTCTCGTAGAAACATAAAGAACTTATAGACGATCATTTCCTCCCTACAATACCAACTTTTGTATATAGTAGAGAAAGACGTGTGGTCTAGTACATTAACATAATGAGATCTTTAATTTGGTGGCTAGCAAATTTTCCGTACGATAAAGACTTGAATGAGAAAACAACCTGATGGACAAAATTACAGTACCAACTTTCGTTTATAGTAGAAATAGCTATAAAATTTCATTAGATAATTCAAAATATTTATCACAAGCTGGTGCTGGTGCATGTTCTGTTTTAATTTCAAACTAGATAATTAGGAAGCATATTATTGAAGCCTAGTGCGAATAAAGTTGTCTTATCCAAATGATGGTAAGATAACAACTTTAATTTATATTGAGACACTGTTGGGTATTCCTTTACCAGTAAGTCCTGGTTCACTTGTAGGATAGAGCAATGTATATGGCATCTTAACAGGCCCCATCCTGTTCTTCAGTTTCTTGTCATTGTTCATCTTTATAATTTTTTCCTCAATTTCAGCCAGCTTTTTGCCGAATCTTTCTAAAGCTTGTATTGGTTCTTTATCCTTAGTCCACTCAGGAGTGTCTCTCTGGCCAAGGTAAATTTCATCTGAAGAATGTGTTGATAAAATCTCAATAGCAGAAATTCCAATTAGAGTCTGTAGTTGGGGTGTAATTGTTCTCAGATATCCTTTTTCGGGGTTCGTCTTCAGCTCTTCATACTCAGGACTGCCTGGCTCAGGCATGAATCTTCGGCTCATTGAAGGGCGATTTGGTAGGTAGCCACCATAAGGGTACTGCCCAAAATTGATGGCTGCATGAAGAGCAGAAGCAATCCATATAATTGTAGTGCACGAGTCAATCAGTTCTTTGAGGGCTTGCATTTTAGGCCACCATGGTTCAGATTTCTTGTCACCGTGTCCATCTTCTCGGACTTCCTTCCACCAGTCTTGAAGTTCAGTGTCTTTCTGAATCATGTCATCTGTTTTGTAATAGAAGCTGCAATATTCCTGAACCCAACTTTTGATTGCTGACCATATTTCTAGCCCGTCCACAGCATATGGATAGTCCTCAATTAGTAGGCGGACACCTTGTTCCGATTCAGGATCCTCAACTGCTACACCTCTACAACACAATAAAAAATTCAAAAAGTTTTTCAGGATATTTGTTTCATTGTGAACTTTTCGAATTCTATAAGTAAATTCCAGGATTAAGTAGTGAATTACCTCTTGATAAGATCAGCAGGGAGAGCTTGATCAGGGAAAGACCAGTCCTTGTAAGCTACTGATGTCATCTCCATCGCGTATTTTGTAGGGAAAACTGTCTGCTCAAGAATTCCTCCGGCATTAAGTAGAGTCTGTCTAGCCAAGGCATTTATGTGCATTGTATCGCGGAAGTGAGGATGCAATAGCTTATAGATAGGATGAAGCACACTTAGCTGCCTGTTCGTCGCAATCACAAATGGCTCAATTGCAGCATGAGTGTGTAACCTGAGAAGAAAAACATATATTTAATCAAAGAGGTTGTTGATAAACAAAACAAACTAAATTGATGATCATTGCCATAAAAAAGCCTTTTTGCAAGTTTAAGCACCAGTGGCTGATTAGTTGATGAACTCCAGAGTCACTGACTGCGACATAAGCTTTAGCCAATTGCCATATGGAAGCCTCAACACCATTTTCATGTGGTGTAAAAACTTTGCTAATGGCACCAAGTTGATCTCCATCTGGATGAGGCAAGCTTAATTCAATGGCTAGCGGCTTCAAAGTCCCATCTTTTTGTAGAAAGAGGAGAGTTCTTGAGGCATAAATTTGTGTACTGGTCATATTGATCTGCCTCAGATATGGCATAATTGTGTCATGATGATCCAATATGAAAAGCTGATTTGCATTGATCGCCTAATAGGGTACAAATTTATCAGATACAGGTCCCATTTAATTAAACAGGTATATCAGAACTATTATAAAATCAACTCATAAAACCTCTTCTATAATGAGTCCATCTAACTGATTTTGTATTTGTTCTCTGGTTAGTTTGCTCGTTTGGTCACCATAGACTTTCAGGTCCAGCTTACTAGTCGGAGGGAATTCCTGTAGAATAGCGTTTTCAGCTCATAATTTTTCAACTGAAAAATAAGTAACTTCAGATTCCTTTCACAGTGACGAGAGATGGAGATAATGTGAAGTTCGTTTAGAAGTTAGGACCTAAGGTTACTTTATGTTTGGTTCCTTTTTTCTTGCTTTGCACATAGACAAGACACAAATTTTAGAGGGAAAAGTGATAGTTTTAGATTACTTTAAGGGCACAAATGCAGACAGGGTTTATTCCAGCTAACATCTCCCTTGCAAATTCTTCATCTGTCCGCCAAGCTGACTTATCCTCTGTTGCAACAATGTAAGACTTTGAGAAAGCACAAAGCAAAAAAGAAAGATTCCCACAAAGAGGGTTGACTTACTGTTACTCTTTCAATCAAAAGTACCTTTAATAACCTGTGGCATTGGATACTTAAGAAACTGCTGACCGGCACTTTGAATAAATTCCTTGAGCATATGTGTAGTACTTCTCTGCAAAAGATCATTTGGAAGATTGATTCCTTCTTCATAGATTTTTAATATCTCTTCAAAGCTGTTGAACTCATTGAGGCTGATGTTTGCTAAAGACTCGAGCTCAGGAACAAGGAGCTGAACGATGACCTTAAGTGCTATACCGACAAAATCTGTCATCTTTAAGGGTGCAAAATTCTCATCCCTTGGAACATAAATACCAAAGCTCATTATCAGTGGAAGCCGGCTCTCAGAATTAGGATCTGCACAAAAGTTCAGGAAATTATACAAACTGAATAACGTTAGCCTTTTTACTACAAAACAATCAGATATGGCTCATAGTAATGATCATTTTGATGCAGAAAATGAGAGAACCTGTATTTGTTGGTGGTCTTCCTGTTCTTCCTCTACGTGGATAAGGATACTTTTCAGATCCTCCTAGGATTGGCCTAACATAATCCGAACCCTTTTCAGGATCCCCAAGGTCATTGTAATATGCATAGTCATAAATCCTATCCCACTCCTCAAGCTTTCCGGTTCCATTTCCTCTCAAGTTCAGCAACTCTTCTTCTCTGTACCAACGTAAGGGTGCTGGAGTTTCACTAGGAAGCCAAGCCTGCATCAAGTAAACAAAGTTGCCTCATCATAATTTAGACCACTAACAACGGCCTAATGGCTCTTCTCCTTTTCTTTTTCAGGAAGTTCAATGTTTTTCATGTTATACTTTACCTGATTGACAAAGAAAACTCGGTCTGATTTGTACTTGTCAGCTGGATAAACCCAAGAATTGCAAACAAAATGCATACTTCCATGACTTGGATCATCAACTTCAAGAGTCAGTTTCTTGAGAAAGAACTCACTAGGATTAAAGTTCTTGATAATGAATGCTCCTGGAGCTCCAACTTCTTCATCCCAATCAAATGTGACACTAAACTTTGATTCATTTCCTGAGTTATTCTCATCTCTCAAGTGTGTAGGATTCCCAAGTTTCCCTTTCATTTCTTTCCCTTCAGGAATAAAATTATCAACTTATAAATCACATTATTCAAGAAAAACTCATATAGCAAATTAGACCAGTGGTATATATAGAGTTTACAACAGGACAAAGGATGACCACTATATCAACAAGTATGCCTCGGTTCCATGCAAGTTATAGTCGACTATGCAAATCCTCGCTGACCATGTTACTCCATTTGCTCATCTCAGACAAATATTATACAAAATTTAAATAAAAAGTACTAGAAGTTCACTATATTTTCTATTGAAAAAGGATAACTGCAGTGAAGTATAAAAGATGGCGGAATATTGAAAAAAAGGGAAAAAAGAAATCACCTGAATCTCCAGTAAAAGAACTGATAAGCTGCAGGGTGACCTTATGACCAAGAATCTCATAAGCAGCTTGCTGTTGAACTACTTCAGATGGAACAAGGTCTAAAGGTTTCTTTTTAATCAGTACAACAGTACCATTGATCTTTTTCTTTTCAACTTTACTAATTGATGCCATTAACTCTTTGAGTCTTTGTAATATGAAGTGAATAACAAAGTAATCAGCAAAAGATGTAGGATCTTTTCTGGTGTTTAGGCCAAATGAAAGAAACTATGTATTTATAGGCAAAGGACACGGTTGTGTTATGATCAAGACACTTCATTTATTTTTTATATTATAGACAAATGTTAGTGAAAGATATTGCACATCTGAATAGAATTTTACTTTTATAACTAAAGTGATTGGGCGAACAATTGATATTATAAAGATTCTTTGCAGCTTTCTGATCACTTATTAATTTACGTATTAGTAAATACGTGTTTTTGAGCCGAGGGTTATCAGAAACGGTCTCTCTATCTTCACAAGTAAGGTTACGTACACACTGCCCTCTCCAGACTCTACTTATAATATTACACTGTATTTTTTTTGGTTGTTGTTGTCGTCTTAGTAAATACGTAATAACCATGTGACGAAGGTGTCCGTGGTAAGTTTGCTCGCGCCTCAACAATTCTACAGCTTACCCACTACATCTCCCACTAGCACAGACACCACATGAATCAAATAACTCTGCCCACCGAGGATTAGGCAAATATGAAAAAATTATCAACTTTTTTATTTCTACTGAAATTTGATCATTGATTTTTCATGATTTTAACTCGCTTCATTGACAGTTAAGCCACACCCTTGAGCATAGCGCCTTTGCATTTTGTCATCCAAAAGTACTTTTTTTGTGTGTACGACGTAGCAATGACAATGTTGTTTCTTCAAAAGGGAGACCGAGACATGCTAGTTAGTGACCGAGACATGCTAGTTAGTAAAAGGCTTTGTCCCATAAAATCAAAAGGAATATAAATGCCAAAAAAATACAGCAAAAATCCCATTTGCAAATTGCAACAAGTAGGTACTCTTTGTGGTAGTTGCAATTCCTCGCTGAACTTGTCTACTAGCTCTATTAGATTGGGTAATTACATTCTTCAAGTGAAGTTTTCTACTTTAATTGTGTATAAGGAATCTTAGAAACTTAGAAACATTGGATGGATTTCATCCCTTTTTTTCCATTAAAAAGACTATGCTACTAAATAGAGTTAGCATCACCACTTGCCAAGAACCCAAAAGTATGAAAACTTAGTGTCTCTTTTGGCTCTTTTTACTCCTTAAGATATCATAGCCAACTTTTAACTTGAAAATAAATCCTAAGTGTTTAATAAGTGTAACTTCTTATAAACTTTCCCTTATGATCGATTGGATTATAAAATTTTATCTGATCAATCAAGACAATAAAAATAAACTAGCACTTCAAGAAGGGGAAGGGGAGGGTAAGAGATTTAGGACCCTTTTCTGCAATTTTCTTTTAGTACTATATATTTAGAAGTTTTTAAAAAAAAATGCACTTTCTTTTAATCAACTTGTCCAATTTATGATACGTAGTGTATGGAACAGTGCAATACTCTAGCGTCAAAGAAGAGTAGTTGAATTTAATTATCTTTAATAGAAAGTGTTTGCTCCTCGTGCCGGTGTTTGTTTTTTATTTTATTTTTTAATTGTCGTAAATGCTTACGTTAACTATATAACATTAAAGTGCTTTCTTTTAAGCATAATACTTAACATTGATCCGCTTCTTTTTAACCAAAAACAATTGCAGAAGTTTTTTAATTATATGTCGCATACACAACAAGCGACCTACGTGGATTTATTTATTTATTTTGAAATTGCAGACACAGACAACCAGAAAAAGGAAAACGAAAATATGCATGAAATTCCGCAAATGCGTACTACCATTAATTTGGTGAGTCTTGCCGATATAAAAACGAAATGACTATGGAGGGTGGAACTCAACTATACAATGTGATCTCTACTACTTATTACATACTTGTCCTTGTTGAGCAACCAGGTGTACTAAGCTCCCACTATGCGCGGTGTTCGGCGAAGGGCTGGACCACAAGAGTCTATTGTATGCATCCTTACCTTGCAAGAGACTGTTTCCACGGCTCGAACACGTGATCTCCTGGTCACATAGCAGCAACTTTATCAATTACGTCAAGGCTCCCTTCACACTTGTCCTTATTGATTTGTTAAAATCTTATGTAAGTCAATACATCAGATTTATCCCTTGTTAAGGTGAGAGGTAAGTTTTTAAGTAGCCCTAAAAGCAAAAGAAAAGTAAGTTCTTTTAATGTAGGCTTATCTAGATAAGGGAAGATGCCTAAAGAAAGAATTAGTTCGAAAAACAAGATTCTTCTCTTGCAGTTTTGCCACAGTATCCAATATAACTTAATACTAGTTCAAACAAAACTACCAGTCAGCTGCATTTTAATTGAACAAGAAGAAACAAAAACTGGATATATAGCATACAGTACTTTATTCACAATTTAGAACTGGGCACTTGTTGATACAAATGAATTACTTACAGAACAGAAGAGCCTACAGCATTACATCCTTTAACTGTAGCTGGAACTTCCTTGAAATAAAGATAAAAGATTTTATTTTCTATTATTATTAGGAATATAAAGAAACAATAACAACACATGGATTTAAATACTTTTATATTGAATTAAAGTTCTATATTGACACACTGTTAGGAATTCCTTTGCCAGTAAGTCCTCCTTCACTTGTGGGGAAGAGCAAGGTGTATGGAACTTTAACGGGACCCGACCTGTTCTTCCATTTCTCATCGACATTCATCTGCATAATCTGATCCTCGATATCACTCAGCTTCTTTCCAAACCTCGCAAAAGCTGAAAGTGGTTCTTGATCCTTTGTCCATTCAGGTGATTCCCTTTGCCCGAGGTAAAGTGTATCCGAAGAATGCCTTGACAAGATCTCTATGAGGGAAATGCCAAGCAGTGTCTGCAGCTGAGGAGTGATTGTTTTGAGGAATACCTTATCCGGATTTGTCTTGAGCTCTTCATACTCGGGACTTCCTGGCTCTGGCATGAAATTTCGGCTTAATGTAGGGCGATTAGGGAGATAACCAGCATAAGGGTATTGCCCGAAATTGACTGCTGCATGAAGTGCTGAAGCTATCCATATTGTGATGGTGCAAGAGTCTATCAATTCTTGCACTGTCTGCATTTTAGGCCACCAAGGCTCATCTTTCTTGTCACCGTGTCCCTCTTCGCGGAGTTCCTTCCACCAGGCTTGGAGTTCAGTGTCTTTTTGAACCGCATCATCTGATTTGTAATAGTAGTTGCAGTATTCAGTTACCCAACTTTTAATTGCTGACCAAATTTTCAACCCATCAACAGCATATGGATAGTCCTGAATCAGTAATCGAATGCCAAGTGGGGAGCTCGAGTCCTCAACAGCCACTCCTCTAAAATTGAGTAACATCATGTTCATGTTAGCAAGACAACACCACCAAAAATGTTATTTTAGTGACCAATTTATGTTATTTATTTACCTTTTGATGAGATCAGTAGGAAGTGCTTGTTCAGGGAAAACCCAGTCTTTGTAAACTACTGCTGACATTTCCATGGAATATTTGGCCGGAAAAACTGTCAACTCAAGAAGTCCACCACCATTGATCAAGATCTGTCTTGCTAAAGCATTTATGTTCATTGTCTCACGGAAATGAGGGTGGAGAAGCTTATAAATAGGGTGAAGCGCGCTTAGTTGCCTATTTGTTGCGATCACGAATGGCTCTATCGCTGCATGTGTATTCAACCTAAGAAGATAACAACAAATGATTCTGATTAGTATTATTTAACAATACATTTAGTTTGGTTATGGGTAAGTTGTATTTTATGTAAAGCTTTCTGACAGGTTTTACCAGTGACTGATGAGTTGATGAACGCCCGAGTCATTCACTGCTGCATAGGCTTTGGCCAACTGCCAGATAGAACCTTCAACACCTTGATCAGCTGGTGTATATACTTTGCTAACAGCGCCAAATTGATCTCCGTCTGGATGTGGCAAGCTTAGTTCAATTGCTGATGGCTTCAAAGTTCCATTATCTTGCAAGAAGAGCAGAGTTCTTGAGGCATAGGTTTTTGTGTCTGTCGACGTGTTAATTCTCCTCAAGTATGGCATCAGGATATCATGATGGTTCAATATGAATAGTCTGTTAGTCTTGATTGCCTGATAAATAATAGTACCAACTCTTGTCACTATAGTCTACTCAGAGAACTTGACTGAAGAATCTAGCTAGTATCAAAATTAAAGTAGTAATTACCTCATCAATTGTTAGTCCATCCAACTTATCCTCTATCTGCTCTCTGGTAATTGTACTGTTTTGGTTGCCATATATTTTAGGATCCAACTTGCTTTTCGGAGGGAATTCCTGCAGATATTAGATAAGTCAACATCTTCAAAATGCACGAAGAATCACGAAAAATAGAAATAAACTTAAGCAAGTTCTTGATATCTTGAAAGACTAGCAATTCAGATGAATTAAAGCTTACCTGGAGTCTACTGATTATGACAGGATTGACTCCCGCCAACATTTCTCTCCCAAATTCTTCATCCGTCCTCCATGCAGTTTTATCCTCTACACCAACAGTATTTAGATTACCAAAAGGCGAGGCGTGAGGAATAATACTTTGAAAATGCTTTCGATCATATAGAAATTTAAATAATACCTTGAATAACCTGAGGAGTTGGATACTTAAATAGGCCTTCACCATCACTTCGAAGGAGTTCTTTTAGTATCTCTAAAGGAATGCTATCAGTAATGGCTTTCAACAAAGGGCCTTGAGGCAACTTGATTCCTCCTTCATACAGTTTAAGTACATCCTCAAAACTATCAAACTCATTAGGCGTGCTATCGAACAAAGCCTTAAACTCAGGGAGAAGCAACTGCACAATGGATTTCAAAGCAAATGTCAAGAAGTCTGACAACTTTATATGACCAAATCGCTCGTCCCTTGGCACATATATGTCTAAGCTCATAAGCAATGGAATCCTGCTCTCGGAATTAGGATCTGCAGAGAGTAAATAGTTAATGTCAAGTATATATAATAGTAAATTAAAGTTGAGACTATTATACTTGTTGAAGTACGCAAATGAAATGTATTTTGTGATTGTCTTAACCTGTTTTGGTTGGTTTGCGGCCTGTCCTGCCTCTACGAGGATACGGGTACTCAGAAGATCCTCCTAAGACAGGCCTGGACAAATCTTGGCCTTTGTCTGGATCACCCAAGTCATTGTAGTAAGCATAGTCATAAACTCTATCCCATTCCTCAAGCTTTCCAGTTCCATCTCCTCTTAAAGTTACTAATTCATTTTCTCTGTATTTTCGCAACGTTTCTGGTGTTTCACTTGGTAGATAAGCCTGAATCATTCATTACAACAATGCAAAGTATATGTTTAAACACTTAAAAGGTGTTGTTACTTGTTACATTATTAATGAATGAATTAATTGTACCTGATTCGCGAAGAAGATGCGATCTGACTTATATTTATTAGCAGGATAAACCCAAGAATTACAGACAAAATGAACTTTGCCATGATTAGGAACATCTTCAAGGGTGAGTGACTTGAGGAAGAACTCACTAAAATGCAAGTTCTTGATAATGAATGCTCCTGGAACTCCAAATTCCTCATCATCCCAATCAAATGTGACTCTAAATGCTGATTCACCTGCTGCTATTGGGGTGTTGTTTGTAAGCCAGTTCTCCAAGTATGCTGCTTTGCTGCGTTTCCCTTGTAAACCATTTGCTGCAAATAAATCGAATTCAGAAACAGATTAGTTCTACTTTTAGGAGTGATATAAAGAAAGTTAAATAGGGAAAAAAGAGATTATAATCAAGTAGTAATAATTAACTTACAATCTAGGTTAGGCTTAAGAAATGATATTACAAGTTAATAACAAGAATGTATGCTAATCGAAGTCTCGACGAGAAAACGGGAAGGATAGAACATATAAGAGCAGCTCGGTGCACTAAGTTTCCGGTATGCTCGGGGTCCGAAGAAAGGCCGGACCACAAAGGTCTATTATATGCGCCGTTACCCTGTATGTATTTCTGGATAGAACATATAAAAACCAAGAAATAAAATATAATACCTCATCCAATGATCCCTAAGGTCTGAAATGCTGAAACAAATAAATAATGGTCCTAACTAAAATAATTTAATACTTTACCACCCTAGTCTGAGATTTGGTAGGCTGCCTTTTTTCATATCTTAAAAAATAATTACTAAAATTTTTTGAATAAAAGAGACAATTTCAGATAACTTTACTCTTTAAGTGGTTCATATTTGGTCGTTTCGTGGAACTCTAAATTGGTAATTCTGGCCATGCAGATCAGTAAAATTTACTTCCAGAAAATTAAGCATATACCTAATTATTTATACTGATATGAGATTCAAATATATATGTACACACACATACAATTCCAAGAAATTTTAAAGAACGTGTAGATGTATAACATTAATGTCCATTTCAAACTATCTAAGACAAATATAAAGCTTGAACCAAAACTACTGATTCAGTCAGACCCGTAACATGCACTTTAGCAACGCCCCTGAGTGACGGTATAGAAGAGAAAATGTTCCAGGTGTGTGATCAGTAATTTACCAGTGATAAAGTTTTTCTTGAAGATATGTTCATTTTAGACCATATGGTTGAGTTAAGGCCACGTTAATTCTAGTTGACAACACTTTACCAGATGCTTCTGTTTCATTCTTNATCTGACTGCAGCATCATCGGAGTCAGGATTTGAAGCTTATGAATTCCTTATTTTAGTCCTTAAGTTACTGGATTTTAAATTAATATTTTGTCATATTCAATGAATTTTTTAAGACAAATATAAAGTTTGAACCAAAACTACAATTCAGTCAGACCCGTAACATGCACTTTAGCAACGCTCCTGAGTGACAGTATAGAAGAGAAAATGTTCCAGGTGTGTGATCAGTAATTTACCAGTGATAAAGTTTTTCTTGANCACTAAGACAAATATAAAGCTTGAACCAAAACTACTGATTCAGTCAGACCCGTAACATGCACTTTAGCAACGCCCCTGAGTGACGGTATAGAAGAGAAAATGTTCCAGGTGTGTGATCAGTAATTTACCAGTGATAAAGTTTTTCTTGAAGATATGTTCATTTTAGACCATATGGTTGAGTTAAGGCCACGTTAATTCTAGTTGACAACACTTTACCAGATGCTTCTGTTTCATTCTTGTCCACATTTCTGGGAAAAGAATACTACAAATGAAATTAAACTGTCCCTTTCTCCATAGTTGAAAATTCAATAAATAAAAGACAGAGACTTTAAGACTCGTAACTTGCAAGAGTGGATTGTTCTAGTGGTGAGCACACTCCATTTCCAACCAAGAGGTTGTGAGTTCGAGTCACCCAAGAGCAAGGTGGGAGTTCTTGGAGGGAGGGAGCCGAGGGTCTATCGGAAACAACCTCTCTACCCTAGGGTAGGGATAAGGTTTGCGTACACACTATCCTCCCCATACCCCACTAGTGAGATTATACTTGGTTGTTGTTGTTGTTGTTGTTGTTTAAGACTCGTAACTCATCTAGGTTGGTGTGGGTCTTCATCACCTTAAATTAAATAACTTGCTTCTATTTCTGATTGAGAAATTATGTTCCTCAATTAATAGGGTTTCTGTACACATGTATATATGTTTGGATTCTCCACTAAGTTTTGATTTAGTGTGTAAAAGAATTTCAAATGGAAAAAAGAGTTGAAATGGCTTCTTTAAATTGAAAAATCAGAAGGGAAAAAAAATGATTTGGTTCGATTTAACAGGTTGAATTGATGACTTAGTCCTTTAGGTTGATTTTAGACATTAGTTAATTTATTTTATAGAAACAGTCTATGATATCTAAAAATTGCACAAAATACTTTTCGTGATCAAAGAAAAAGTTAAACAGCAAAAATATTTTGTAACACTTCAGATCTTTCAACCATGATAATTTTTCAAAAACTAAGAAGATATGTTGAGGTAAAAGCAACAACTCGATAACTTTTAAACCAACATTAGGGGCAGAGGTAAAGGTAAAGTATTGGATATGGGGTTGGAAGAATCTAGTAGCTTTTGCTTAGATTTTATATTTGTATTAGAAAATTA
>AWOL01S0179556.1:1932-28566 GCA_000715115.1 Nicotiana otophora
ATATCTCTCCACTCCGATGTCGTATTGACAAACGGTTTAATGCGTTGGAAAATAGACTCATAGATATTTAATTTGATGTGTGGAACACCCCATAAATCTAAGTATATTGGGAGACAATTGCAGTTACATTTGACCCAAAGTTTCTGTAAAACTTATGAACGTAACTTGTGATGACTTTCATCGACTTTTGTTCCACTACTCGCTTGACTTCAAAACATAACACACGACTATCATACGACTAAAATAACTCATAACATAACCTACTTATCAATTTAAACACCCTGGTCTCACTCCAAAAGTACATGTTATAACATTCCCAATTTGTCGACGTTCGACGAAACATTATTTGTTTTCAATTCCTTTAGCTTCTGAAACTTCCAACCATCTTTGTACTTGTTGTTCATGCTCTTCAATATTTGTAACCTCCGAGGTAATATGATTAACTTACTTTGCAAACCTTTCAAATATGATTTTATTTTTGAGCTTACATCAATTGACTTATGACGACTCGTACGTACGAAAACATGGTTGTAACAATTATGACTTGTGTGAATCATCAGTTTCAGTTTTCGGGCAATTTGGAATTAGTTTGGAAGAATGATTTTCATGTTTGAAGCTTTAAATTGGAAGAGTTGACCAAGTTTGGCTTTTGTATATTTGACCTCGGATCGGAGTTTTAGTGGTTCTGCTAGGTACGTATGGTGATTTTAGAGTTGGGTGTATGCCCGAATTTGCATTTGGATGTTTCTAGAAGGTTACGACACTATTTGGCGAAAGTTAAAAATTTGAAGGTTTAGAATGTTCATAACTTTGACCGAGAGTTGACATTGATGATATCGGGTTAGATGTTTTGTTATGGGAGTTGGAGTAGCTTCGTTATTCCATTTGGAACTTGTGTGTAAAAGTTCAGGTCATTCCGAGTTGATTTGATATGATTTGGCACGAGTTGTAAAAGTTTAAAGATCATTAAGTTTGATCTGAGGTGCGATTAGTAGTTTTAATGTAGTTATGTGTGATTTGAGGACTCGAGTAGGTTTGTGTAATGTTTTGGGCCTTATTGGCATGTTTGGATAGGGTCCCGAGGGGGCTCGGGTGTATTTCATACAGGGTTTAGGATTAGTTCGGTCATGTTGGCAGTTGTGGTACTAGTTCTTCGCACCTGCGCATATTTGGCCACAGGTGCGGACGCGCTTACGCGGCCGAATGGTCGCTTCTGCGAAGAAGAGGTGTCTTGGTGAGTCCCGCTTCTATTGTGGGTTAAGCGTAGATGCGTAAGCGCTTTTGTAAGGTTTGGATCGCTTCAGTGAGAATAGGCGTGAGCTAGGTGTCCGCTTCTGTGGTTGTGCATGCACTTCTGCGGAGTCGTAGGTGCAGTTGATATTTGCGCAGGTGCGGTCTGGGTCCTTTAACCTGTAGTCGCAGATGTGATGTTTATGCTCGCAAATGTGAGGCCGCACGTGCGGTATTTTCTCCGCAAAGGAGGAAGTACTGGGCAGAATCATAAATATCGAGGTTTTTGTACATTTTAACATATTTTGAGTTGGAGAGCTCGGATTTGGGCAACTTTGAAGGCAATTTTCACCATATGGATTGTGGTAAATATTTTCTACTCGTTTTTAGTTATATTTCATGAATCTAACTTTGCTTTTAGAAACATCATACAAACTCGCTCGTTCGCTCAAAATACAAAAATAACGTCTGAAACCACGAATTGAACACCAAAACACAGATCAAAATCAAACTCATCAAGAACTCTTAAAATCCCAACAAAGAGCCCATTACCAAATCAACTAGGAATTACACCATACATTACACACAAGTACAAATGGGCCTATTCTAAATCCGAATCCAAAATCCAAGCCCGATAGCCACAAAGTCAACCCATGGTTAAACTTAAGAAATTTCTAAACATTCAAATTGCCAACTTTTGGCAAAAAGGGCCAACTCATCCTAGGAATGTCTGAATTCAATTCTGGGTACACGACTAAGTCCAAAATCACCATAAGAACCTATAGGGACCATGAAAACACCGTTCCGAAATTGTTTTAACTAAAGTCAAACCTCAGGCAACTCTTCAAACCTAAGCCTCCAAACTAGGTATCAAGGGTTTCAAATCAACCCAAAACCTCCCCGAAACCCAACTAACAATCACCGCAAGTCACATAACCATAAATACACATACGGGAAGCGTCATAAGGGAAAACATAGCTCAAATACATAAAATGACCGGTCGGGTCATTACAAAATCATGCTAGATTTATGACTTCTCATTTAAATATGATGACTCATTCTTGATTTGTTGACCTGTGTCATTTAGCTGTAGTCATTCCTTACTCTCATGAGCAACTTCATCCGCATATTTATTCCTTATATCATTATGAACCATACATATATTATCTAACATACTGCATATGGATTCAGTTATATGAGTGAAGTTATGGAATATAATACATTCTGTGCGGTTTGATGTGATTATGGTGTTGTGAGATACTTTGGCACACTGAAATATATGAGCGAATTGATGATACTGATTATTGAACTATTATAATACTAGCACTTAGATATTGACTTGATACTTACTGAGTATATTGGGTTGGTTAGACTTGATACTTACCGAGTATATTGGGTACGTTGTACTCATACTATACTTATGCATATTTTGTGCAGATCCAGGAATCGGTAAAAGTGGAGTCCAACAGGGTGCTTAGTTACTAATTTTGGAGAATGAAGGTAGTGCTGCTTGCTCGACCGTAGACCCTCGAAGTCACATTCTTTACATATTATCGATGTTATTTTATCCAGACAATACTATACTTATTTCAGACCATGGTTTTTGATACTTTTATAAGCTCAGGTACTCAGTGACAGATCTGAGAAAGTTGTGTAACTTTGTACTTCATTTTAGACTTATCCATGATATTGATATTATTTAGACTTATTATATCCATGTATAGTGGGTTGTTTAGCATTTGTTCAATGATTTGACCGGTCGTTTTGAGAATTAGATCCCTATTTCCCTATTTTCTACTTCTCATATGTTCATTTTATGATTTATGACTTATGGGGTTGGTTTGATTGGTTTCGGGAATGTTTGAAAGTAAATTGGAACACTTAGCTATATTTTTGAAAGCATAATTTGTAAGAGTTAACCAGGGTTTAACTTTCAAGTAAACAACCTCAGAATTGAGATTTGATATTTCCAATAGGGTTGTGTGGTGATTTTGGTCAAGGTCATATGTTTGGATTTGGATTTGGAGATTCCTAGAAGGTTTTGGCTCTATTTGTTGAAACATAGCAATTTGAAGAACTGGAGAGTTCTTAAGTTCGATCGGCAGTTATCTTATGGGCTAATGAGCTCTGATTGTGGTTTTATAACTTTGAATAGGTTCACTTGATTTAATGGAACTTGTGTGCAAAGTTTGATTATAGTGTAGAATGTCTAAGTGTGACTCGGATCCATTTAGTGAAGTTGGGATGTTTGAAAGCTAATTGATAGATTAGATCTTCCATTCTTGGTATTATTGTTGTTTTTGATGTTTTGAGACTTTGGACAAGCATCATTATTTCCTATATTCTGTTGAGCTGATAGCCTACTTTGATGACTCTCAACATGTCTATCGGGTCATGTGGTACCTTGTATGGCACTAGTCCATAAATACGCGGTATTGTAGCTTGGACTGTTTTTTACCTCAAAATGTCAAACTTCGACGAAATTCATTTTCTTCGATTTGCTTACCCTCTCACCTACACGAATTTACCCATCACTTGTTTGAAATAGCATAATGTTTATAATCTCAAAATAATCTCATTCCCGAACTTACGTCGATTAACTTACGATGAAACTTTAACATATACAAATGCGAGATGTAACATCTCATTTTCGAGCTTCCATCAATTCACTTATTAAGTATTTTAACGTACGAAAACATGGGATGTAATACCGAGGCCCAGGTTGACTTTGTTTTACCTTTTGGGATTTGATTAAATATTGAATCTTTTGTTGTGGAATCATTTCCAAAGGCTTTTATTGACTTATTTAAGTAATATTTTACTAGATTTGAGTCGTTTGGAGGTGGATTTGAAAAGCAAAACAATCTTGGAAGGTTGAAGGTGTTCTCAAGTGGAGGTTAGTCAATTGTCTATCCTTGTATAAGAAAAGTTTCCCTGTAGGTGATCTATTTGCTATTTGTTACTTAATTTAAGTGCCACGTATATGCGAGGTGAAGAGCCTATATGTGTAGCTAGGTTGTGACCACAGCTCGTCAAAATTATGCTTAAGAAATGCCTTATTTGGACCCTATGAACTGCCTATCCATGTTTCTTTGATTCTATAACTACGTGATGGATCTTAATCATGATTAGATACCATGCTAGGGTTCTGACTTATTGATTTGAACATAATGGACTTCTTTCACCGTGTTGAGCTTTCTAATTTAGCCGTAGTGACAAAATTGCCTTTTTTGATTTATAATTTATTTGTTATTGGCTTACTTACCTCTTGTTGATACCATGATCGGACTTAAGAATGTAAAATAAAAACATTTAAACCTTTATGAAGAGCTAAATTACATGATTAGACATAACCATCTCTTATTTATGTACATATTCATATGTATTTTATTAATATGTCCTAGTGCATCGTTTGGTTATATCATCACATATGCATAAACATGAGTTGGAGAGTTGGATATTGAAGAAAGTTGAGGAAGAGTTGGAGAGCTGGATATTGAGGAAATGTGAGGATTGGCACTAAGTCCAATCCGAGCGGATATTGGTTACTAATTAATGATGACATTATCATTGGATCGGGTTGCACACTGCAACACCACTTGGATATGGATTCGTCCCTTCAAAGTCAGGTGGTTACCCATGTTACTTTTGGCTCTGTGATTGCAGACACCCAGAAAGATGCTCAGTTTTGACACTTGGGTAGTGTCAGGTATATGGTATTATGTTGTGAGGTAATAAGATATTATGACCCGTTATGTCGTTTTGATTTACAGCTTTTTGCTCATGATTTGAGACTTTGAATAGATTCGTTCGATGGTTTATGATTTGTTTGTTTTGATTTTTCGAAAAGTTTAGATGTATTGGTTATAAAACAAATCTTGATTTTAGAGCTTTGATAGTGTTGGAGTTGACCACGGTCAAAATTCTTGGTAAACAATCTCGGATTGGTGTTTTAAAATTTTTGGTAGATTCGTATGATGATGTTGGACTTGTACATATATTTGACTGGGGTCCCTGGTGATCCAAGGCCGTTTCAGCACTTATAGTTGAAAGATAGAAACATGAATTATGAACATTTGAAAATTAATGAGTTTTTATGTTTGATTCTTGATTTTAGATGTTATTTTAATGTTTTTAGTTTGCAAGCGAGTTTGTGTAAGGTTTATATACTTGTTGAAATGTTTGGACTAGGGCATGGGGGCTCCGGTGAGCTTCCGAGTGGTTTCAGACCATATTTGGCCTGGGTGAGACAGTTGATCTGCTGGTGTTTCTTAGTATTTCGTGATTGTGGAGCTTGTATCATGATTGTGTAAGAGGATTGGGGTTGGGGGACGGTTGTTCTTTGCATTCGCGTGGCTAGTCCTGCGATCGCGTTGTACCTTCTGGCACTGGATGAAATTCTCTACACGATCGTGATGGGTGTTTAGCGATTGCGTAGAAGGAGTTGGGGGCTAAGGTCATTTGTTCTTCATGAACAGGACAGATACAATCACGAATGAGTAGGATTCCAGGCCATCTGGGGGCAGTGGGATTTTCCAGTCGCGAATGTGTAGGATGTATCACGAACGCGAATGCTTGACTGGGGATTGCTTTATTCGAACGTGAAGCTAGCTTCACGAGCGCAGTGGTCATTGGCCATTGGCCTTCGCGAACACATGTTACCTTTGCAAACGCAAAGAAGGGAGTTCACATAGTTTTAAATAGTGCCGAAAATCGGGAATTAGCCTCTTTTATCCTTTTTTGAGACCGAGCTCACATATTTTGGAGATTGTTTAGAGGATTTTTACCCCAACTTCAAAGGTTAGTAATTTTAACTTAGTTTTTGTTTATTTCCTTTGATGTTTACCTTTTAATCTAGAAATTTTAAGTGGAGAAATTAGGGTTGGGAAAAAACTTGTGAGAGCTATGTTTTGAGATTTGGACCTTGATTTGAGGGCCGATTTTGATATAAATAACATATCTGTACTCGATACTTAACCCATTGCTCGACCTCGAGCAATAAGACTACATTTCAGAGAGACAAAGTTTTTATGTAATTCTCTGAACTCATCATACCAAGAATATTTTAAACAGACTAAGCACCCCACTGTAAAGTCATAACCTCAAGGCTTAACTCAAAGCACCAATGTTTATAAATTTTCTCGCTTACTCTAATACAGAGTCAAGGATATTACCACTCATTCGCAAGTCACGTGCCTTCACACAAATAATAGAGAGTAGTTCCACACACAATAAAGTTGAAGAACAATTAGGAACTCAAGATAGAAAGAATTCACTCACCCTCAGAAATTAAATTCATGTACCGCAAAAAACGTACCATAGGCTTGCTCGTAGTGTAATACTTTACTAATTTGAGCTTTTTCCGTCAAGGATCAAGCAGATCTTCGTTTTAGTTGTAATGTAGGTTACGGGACAGGAAGGATATATTTGGATATATTGGCTACACCTCCCTAAGCACTTTAATACATATACATTAATAGTTCAAACCCCACGCTTGTGTTGAACCACACCCCAACCTTCACAAAAATAATAGCACCAAACTCCTAATTGCATTCCAAGATGAGAATCACCACTAGCAAGGAATCAATTTGTTTTCTATCTAACATATACAAACACTAACTCTTTTGTTTCTTTTCTTGTTTCTAAGTTATGACTTTTCTCCTTCTACTTTTTTTTCTCGCAAATTCCCTTCTTTTTTCAATTCCCTATAAGTGGTTCTCATAAATTTTTCAAAATAGTGCACCTTTATGCTTTTTCTACAGTTCCACTTGAAAATCCAACCATACCTCCACTTAACCTTTAACAAGCTCATAGTACTTCAAGTTCTCAAGAGATGTCAAAGGTTCAAACAAATTATCCATTCAAACATAGGGTCAAACTTGTAATGTGGTTGCTAAAGAAATAGGATTACAGGCTCAAAGAGGCTAACTAGGATACATACAATTAGGTGGGTAAGAAGCATATATCTGGCTCAACAAAGAAATGTATCACTTTCTAGACTGAACAAAACAATACTTTCTCGTTGTACACATGCGGGGCAAGTTGTGGACATTAAATGAAACGACAAAATATCAACAAACAACCTCACTCACACATTGGCACATAACTCACTCAAGACCGGACTATCCCAACTCTCAAGTCAAAACAGTTAAGCAAAAGACATCATTTAAAAACTTATACATGTGTCAAGAATTTAGACTAGGTGTCACAACTAAGGCACCCACTGCTCTCAAGGTACAACAAAGTCATGAAAGATTTCCTCTAATTAGTGCGATGACACAAGACTATCTACTCCTTTAAAAAGGAAAACTAACTAACTACACCTGGTTCAAGAAAAACATTTCGAAAAGAACCACGACACAAAGAAAAACCAATGAAGAATTATTACACTATCAAAGAAAGTAAACTAGAAATAAAAGACTTTTTTTTGTTTTTTGTTTCGACCTTAATACCTCAAGAAAATGGTCGAGGAGATCCATCATCGAGAAAAGTCTATTTTTTTTAAAGAACAATAATGAAAACATATCCAAAGATTGTAACACCCATGGCTTGTGCATGCATGTATCAATAAAGGTGGTGGGGAGGTCATTGAACTAGTATGGGTAAACTATTGAGGTTTGATTGGTTGTGGGGTGAAGGAGATCTCATAAACAAATCTTGTAATCAAATCGCACACATAGTGCTCGATAAAATTCCTAAATGTGCTAAACCCATAAAACTCTCCCTAATTATGGTTCAACTTTGTCATGTCTCTAATAAGATTTAAGTCGCTAGGAGTTTCAGAACGTTGTAATAATTTAAGGAAAGCTAAAGCGAGGTATGTTGGCTAAACTTTTCTCATAGAATCAAATTCCATGATGTTCTCGTAAGTTCAAGTGTGATTGGTCCAAGTCCGTATTTCTCATGTTCTAAGTCATTCTTAATAGATTCGACTATTCCAAATAAGCTTTGTGTTGAAAGATAATACTTCAAATGTGTTCCAATTGCCCCTATCATGTTATGCCCCTTCAGAAATTTATTCAAGCATGGTTTATGTATCAAAATGCTATGACTTTAAATTCATGTTTCGATGCAAGATTTATTATGCCTTGTTCTTGGAAGGAAAACCCAATGTGTTAGAACTCCTATTGTTCATATGCATATTTTAAGTCTTTATAGCAAATGCCCTTATTGTTGATAATCTATGATGATGCCTGGAAGTGAAAGAAGCGGCTATGAGATATAACATGCGGCCATCGTGCCAAGAACGGAAACTACACTTGTGGCCAATAGTGTCAAAGAAATGAAACGAAGTGTGAAAATTATTAATTGATGTAACTCTTTTATGTAATAAATGTTTTGGGAGCATTGGTTAGTCACCGAGGAAGGGTAGGTTAAAATTGCATGTCCCGAAACTACACGTGCTGGTGTAGGAGTAATTGAGGGGAAAATTCCCGTACTGATATGTTGAGATTATTCCACTTAATTGGGATAAGATTGA
The DNA here is from genome assembly GCA_000715115.1 of Nicotiana otophora. Classification (NCBI taxonomy): domain Eukaryota; kingdom Viridiplantae; phylum Streptophyta; class Magnoliopsida; order Solanales; family Solanaceae; genus Nicotiana; species Nicotiana otophora. The sequence continues at coordinate 10,643 of AWOL01S0179556.1, forward strand.
TGTGTTGAGAATAATCCCCTTAACTGGGATGAGATGATTGCTAGCGGAATGTGATGTCGGCCCACACAGTATTATGGTGAGACGACTTAGCCGATCGGGCCAAGATCAAACGCCATGACATGCACATGGTGGTGTTGTGATGGGATGTCTCGGGGTGAAATGGCTTAACCAATTGGGCCGAGATTGGACAGCGTGCTAAAATCATGGTGGTGTATTGGTACTAAAGATCTCCCAACTTAATAATATTGATATTCACTTGAAATATTATCTTTCTCTTAACTTGATGCTTTTTCATTGTTTTAGGTTCTCATTGATTCTATATTTATGTTTCCTTGTACTGTTCCTCGACTCATTAAGAGGGTGTTTAGTCTTACATACTAGTACTATTCCATATTTACTAATGTACCTTTTGCCAGGGGCGCTGCATCTTTAATGGATGCAGGTGGTTCCACAGTAGGCGGCATCGACCAGTGATAGCGGTGCACCCTCTCCTCAGCTGACTTGGTGAGACCCATTTCATATCGGGGTCTTGTATCCTTTGCTCCTTTTGTATAGTGTTTTGAGGTTTAACCGGGGCCTTGTTGCTGGCACCATCACATTACTCTTTGTATTCATTAGAGGCTTTGTAGACATAGTGTGGGTTGTATCGTAATTTTGAAAAGTTGAACTAGAAATATTGTATATGTATCACCTGTTCCCACTGCTAAACTGTGAATGTGTAATGTATTTTTGGAAATTGTAAATGAAGTAGCTAATGGTAATGAAATTGGTGTTGTTCATGTGATCTTCTTATTGTCTAATTAATGGCATACATCTCCATTTTATTCATGGGTAAGGTCGAGTAGAAGGCATCAAGGGGGTTTGCTTAACTAGGGTATGTCGGTTGAGTGTCGGTCGTGCTCTCCAAGGTCGGGGCCTGACATATATAGAAATAAAAAGAGCACACATATACTTATTTACACCCCTACCTCACACTTTAAATTGTGGCATGTTCCCATTAGACACAAGTAAAAAACAAGAGGTAAAGGAAACTCACTTAAATTGTCTACTCTGAGTAAAAGACAGTGTTGGGGTCTAGATTGCATGCCCGACCCCGGTGCACCCAATCATGATTAGACTCTCTTCTCTGACTTCTTTTGGTACACCATACACTTATCATTATTGCCCTCTTCAGCTAGCTCTTTCAGAACATTCGCCTCAAAATCAGAGCATGCAGATGACTCCTCTAGAGATGCCCTCATTATTTTCATCTTCTTGAACTCAACTCTTTCGGAGGGTCTTTCGAAACCAGCCTCTCTACTCCCTCAGGGTAGGGGTAAGGTCTGTGTACACACTACCCTCCCCAGACCCCACTAGTAAGATTTTACTGGGTCGTTATTGTTGTTAAACACAACTCTTTCTTCACCCACTCTTAGCATGAGCTCTCTTTCATGAATATCCTGTACCTCTCTGCCAGTTGCCAAGAAGGGTCTTCCTAAAATTTTAGGGACCTCTTTATTTTCCTTTATGTTCACCATAATGAAATCCACAGGAAATGCAAACATATCCACCCTAACTAGTACATCTTCCACTATTCCTTCATGTATTACTGTGGTTTGATCCGCAAGCTGCAACAACACAGGTGTACATCTGATTGCTCCAATCTCTCTCAAGGTTCTTGAAAATAGACAAGGGCATAAGATTAAAATAAGCACCTAAATTACACAAAGATTTTTCAAATTTAGTACTTCCAATAGGGCAAGGTATAGTGCAACTCCTTGGATCTCCACACTTTCGAGGGAGCTTATTTTGCAAGATGGCACTGCATTAAGCATTGAGCTTAACCACCGGTGTCTCTACCACTTTTTTCTTATTTGATAATATCTCGTTCAGGAATTTGGAATATGCTGGAATCTGAGAGAGGAACTCCATGAAAGGTAGATTAACTTGCATCTGACCAAATTGTTTATCTACCTTCTCTCTTCTTTGCCTCGGAGGGAAAGGTAAAGCAGGCATGTATTTGTTTTCTTAAGTCTCTTCATTACTTCTTTGCTTGTCTTTCTTCTTCCATGTTGGAACTTCATATTTATTCATCTTCTTGAGACTATCCTCTTGCTCTACCCTCACATTACATCCTCGATTCTCATCACTTTTATGCTCCCCTACATCCGTAACTTGCTTTCTAGTCAACTCATCCTTCTATTTTGCAATAGGGTCCTACAATACTTTGCCACTCCTCAAAGACATTGCATGAATTGTTTTTCTCGGATTCTTCTCGATATCAGAGGGAAGGGTTCATATAGACCTCTCAGACAGTAAACTAGCAAACTGTCCCACTTGACTCTTTATATTTCGAATGGTTGTACCATGCGTTTCATGTCACGACCCAAATCGCAAGGCCGCGACGGGTACCCGGTTCCTTACTCAACCGAGTACCAACATAACATATCTTTCTTATCATACCATTATGGGTAAATAGGCCAGAAGCGGCGTCATAAGATAAATAGAATAAAACAAAAGGGAATACTCGACATAGGACGATCCAACATGTAATACAAACTTATATATATTTTATACGGGCCTATAACACTAAATTGATCACTCGTACACTGAACATAGGCCGACAAGGACATACATTCTTTCATATACATAACATCTATCTACAAGCCTCTAGGAGTACATAAACGTCATAAAGGCCGGGACATGGCCCCGCCATACCAATAAATACATGTTCAAAGCATACTAACCAAATAAGTAACTCTAGACCAAGTGGAGTGTACCAACACCTTCCGTTAAGCTGATAGCCTACTAGGAGGACTCTCAATCTGTTTATCGGGACATGTGGGCATGAAACACAATGCCCCAATCAAAAAGGGTTGTCAGTACAAATAAATTACCGTATATGCAAGGCATAAAATGCAGTATATAATAGACATGAAAGAAACATGGAGTAAAAGACTCAACCTGTATGTCTGAATAGCTCTGTGAATCATGAGACATTTATAATGTCATGCATATGTGTATAAATTTTATACCATTCATAGGTATATACGTACATAACATCATCAAGCCTCTGAGGGCATCCCGTCACATCATCTCAGCCACAATAGACGAAATCATCAACGTATACCAGCTGATCAGGTGGTGATGCGTATATAACGCCATAACCTTTCCCCATACCCATATACATATAATATATGCCTATATAATGCCATCTGGCCAATGGTCAATGTACATGTATAAATGAATGCAATGCCTAAGAAGTAAGTCTATAAGATCTCTCGAAATTTCATAAGATCAATATGCCTTCGGATAAACTTTATCAACTACGTATCTTTCTGAGACCCATGAAAAGAAGATATAATAATAAGGCACATGGGGAATCAAGAACATAGTCACCCCTTGTACTTCTATGAATAGAGTCATTTATGAAAATTGTGCATTTACTCGTTTCATTTGTATGATATGTGTCATGCCAAAAGAAAGAAGGAATAGCCTTAACATACCTCAAGTCGTCAATGCAACTCGACATAAGCTTACGACAACTAGCGCGCCAACCCTATAACAAAGAAATACATGTACAACTTAGATGGCACTAGTATATCATGCATCTCAAACGATAACTCGATTCTAAAATAAAACGGGCAGCATTTCCCCTGATATTATTGCTCCCTCAAGCCTACTATAGGAGAGACAAAAACACAATGCAACCCACAACTAGAAAACAACCTACTACAATTCGGGACCTGTAATCCAACAAAAACCCCCAATATACCATAACACACCCAATCAAAAAGTTATCAATTAGCTTCAAATTTCGACGACGAGCGACCAACCCACTACCCTACCACATGTGGCATTTCTCCACGTCTTTTTATCCTTCCAAAATCCATAACTCAGCAGCACAATAGGCCAACACGATTGGACTTCAAAACAGTCCACTAAAAGTGAAATAAATCAAACTCACGGCTTCCGATATCTGTCCCATGAGTTCTAACTATTAGGAAACGAATTTATCCCCTTTCATTGATATTTAAAAGCTTAAATACAGAAAGAAGGTGTTTTAGTAACCATGAATTATCTTCCAAAACTCAAACTATAAAGAAAAAGAGAGGCGGTATAATGATACTTACGTCGTAGGGATCGCTCTAATGTTATCACTTCTTGATTTCGTGAAAGGGATGTTGATCTTGCTTGGCATTTCTTGGAAAAGTTCTTGAAGAGCTTGAGAGTGTTTTGGTAAGTATTATCTGGCCTATAAACCTGCCAGTTTCTACGAAGTGCGGCGACGTGACTTGGCGACCATATTTTACAAATCCATATTTCTCGACCCCGATGTCGTATGAATAAATGGTTTGGACCGTTGGAAAATAGGTTGCAAGACCTTCATTTTTGTATGAGATATGTCCCAAAATTATATGATAAAGATTACGAATTTAATTTCTCAAAACGACTCGTTACAATGCAATTCTTAACATGATTGTTTTCCGTAAGTTAAATCCGATTTTTCCCAAACTTTATATTTTATATCCAAACATCATATATAGTAATGTTATGACTTTATACTCATTTAAATTATGATTAACAAGTATCATTCATCCTAGCTTATTTAACTCTTCGATAAACCTTCCTTAGCCTTGTAGAAGGATTTCATCTTTTTTGGGCTTACATCAATTAACTTACGACGTACTTTCACATACGAAAACATGGGGTATCATTACCCCCTTTGGAACATTCGTCCTAGAATGTTGGCTAATGTGCTTATCATTCTGATAACCTATAGCTCTTACAAATACATTATTACTCTCCTTGCCATCTAGGCAACTGTTCAGTGAATAAATCCAAAGGCCAGGGCATTCCCACCTTTAGGCCTGTTGCTCACACTACGACTTATGATCGGAATTCTCCCAATCTCGTAATTGTTGTTCAGGCTGAACAGAGATTTCTATAACTTATGGAAACCATTAGCTCTCTTGTTTTGATGGCCTTACTCCCGAGGCCTTACCTATTCTTATCGCCTTCTCACCCACCTTTTCTTATCCGTAATCCTATCTACCTAACACCTTGTCACTCTACCATTGTCACGCCCCAACCTCGGGAGGCGCGACTTGCGCTCAACCGAGTGAACCCGGCCGAGCAAGCACGTTAGAAACTTTCTTCTCAACTCACCTATGATAAGAGAAGGCATGTTTTTATTACCTAACCAGTAGAAGGACCATATGCATAGACATTACCAAACAACTTTATTTTGCTACTTCCTGTTAAGTTTCAAAAAGGCATACATTTTTTGATTTAGGGGAACAAAAATCCAAAATACAACATAATCCGTTTGACCTTTCTAGTACCCATGTACAACCCACATAGCATCTACGGAGCCCCCGGCTATACCTCAAAAGTTACCACAATATAAACCAAAGGTACAATACATGAACCGAGTCCGCTGAGAAGAGGGTGCAGCACTACCTGTGATCAACATTGTCTGCTATGTAACCACCTGCATCCATTTAAAGATGCAGCGCCCCCGACAAAAGGGATGTTAGTACCGTCAAATAGCACTAGTATGTAAAGCTAAACACCAACTCAATAGAATGAACAATAATACAAGAGGAACAGTAAGGAATTCAATAAGGGCTTTGAATAATATTAAAACAACAAGTTACGGATCATATACGGTTTGAAGTCAATTTCCATATTATTAGGTTGGGTTGTCTTTAGTACCGATATTCCATAATTTACAAAACTTCTGTATTCTTACACGGATTCCGATCTCGACCCGATCGGCGAGGTCGTCTCATTTGAGACATTACCACAATTTAATAATAATTTCCAGCACAGTACCACCATGTGTGTGGCATGACATCCGATCACGGCCCGATCGGCTAGGCCATCTCATTTGAGACATTACCACAGTTTCACTCACAATACCACCGTGTTCTTACATGGAGTCCGATCTTGGCCCGATTTGCTAGGCCATATCATTTGAGACATGAACCATTTCAATCGATCGTCTTACTTGATATTTCTTTCCCATCCTTTCAGCACGTTGGCACAAGTGGCTTTAATTATAAAGTTGTTCTTGGCACTTGGCCTATTTCATAATTCAAGTTCTTTTCCCGCAATCCAACATTTTATTATCATCAATAACAACACGATTTTCATTCGAGACTCTTGATTTCACATATGAACAATTTAGGATATCTTAGGCACATAGAGGCCTTTCATACAATTTGGCATGACAACCTTTATTTCGGTCTTGACATGAAGTTTTAACATGCCTAACACATATTCCACATTTTTGAATATATTCACAAATGGCAAGATGACATGATGAAGAATTTAGAATAAACATTGAAGAAACATCCTTCAACACAACCTCATTAGGAAAAGCCAATTCAATAATGATCAAGGACTTACTCCAATTACATGAACACCATGGGATTCGATTCCAAGAAGAAGGGCGTTTAGCCAACATACCTCAATTGACCTACCCAAGTCTAAAATGATCCGGAATTCTTAGCAATATCAATCTATTTTAGAAATATAACAAGTTGAACAAAAAATTAGGAAGATGGTCATGGTTTTAGCTCATTTGAGCATCTTATCAAACACTAGGTGTGCATTAAGTTCTAAGGTTCTTTTGTGGAAGATTCTATCATTTCCTAACCCACTCTCTACCATGTTTAGCTCACAATCTTCCCACATACTTCAAGGATACATGCATGCAAGACAACAACCCCCACACCCAATAATTGCCTCTCTAATTACCCCATTTTTACAAAATTTCAAAATTGAGAGCTAGGACATAGATTCTTACTTTTAGGATGAAGACTTCCTTTGTTAATCCTCAATGATTGAGCAAGAGTTGATGGGTAATGGTTAAAGATTGCTCCCCCACTCTAAGAACTCTCCCTCTCACTCTAAAATATCATAAATGTGCTAAAACTGGTCTATAAGGTGTGTTTTAATGGAATTGGGTCGGATTTAAAAACCCCAAAAATAAAGCTCCGGAACGGGTTCTGCGGTCACATATGCGACCGCATAATGGTTATGTAGTCCGCGAAATGAACACAAAACTGGGCGCCAAGACTGGAAAACAAACTAACCTGGTCAGCGGTCACTATGCTGCCCGCAGAACCTCCCCCGAAAAATCCCAAGGCGGGATATGCGACAAGAATACGGCCCGCGAAATGGTTATGCAGTCGCATAATGGCCACAAAATGGGGCATCAAAAATGCCCTAGAAATCTGCCCCACTCTCCAACCAGTCTGCGATCCGCAGAGGGGTTCTGCGGCCGCCGAATGGCTGCAGAAATGCCTAATTCTGCCCAACATTTTCCTTTAACTCCCTAGCACACTGTTCCTACTAATATAACCTCTACGCCTACTTTGGCATCACGAAAATTGGGTTTTTAGGAAAAATTTTATGGGGCCTTACTTCCTCCCCCACTTAAGATTATTCATCCTCGAATGAGGATCAGGGTTCATTATTAGCACCTTGTGCAAATCAGTTATCATACCCTTCACCAACATCCCCAAATTTAACTAAATCCCTAAATTTCGAAAAAGTTTGCGAGAGTTCCCTTTGTAACTAGGCCTATCCACCTGCTAGAGAGCCCCAGAAATACATCTTACAAACATATGCATAACTGAACAACGTAACAAACTCATAACAGTACCAACCGTGGCCTTATAAGCAACACATAATTAAAAGGAACACGTTTACATTAACTGAACAAGTGATACTAAATTCACAGGCGACAAGTTCATAAAAAGAAAGGAGTACACAGCTATTCAAACAAGTAAGGATACTTCTTCATTTCTTCCTCGTCCTCCCATGTGGCCTCTTCAACCTGCTGGTTTCGCCATAATACTTTCACGGAGGCAATTTCTTTATTCCTCAACTTTTGGACCTAGTTTATCAAGAATGGAAATTGGAATTTCTTCATATGGCAATTCTTCATTAACCTCAATGGTCTCAACCGGCACAATAGCTAACGGATCTCCAACTACCTTCTTCAATATAGACACATGGAATACCGGGTAGACTAATGACATTTCGGGTGGTAGCTAAAGTTTGTACGTCATCTGGCTAATTCTCTGAATGATTTTGTACGGCCGGACATACCTCGGACTCAATTTCCCCTTTTCCCAAACCGCATAATACCCTTCATGGGGGAAACCTTTAAGAATACCCAATCATCTTCTTTGAACTCTAAATCTCTGCAACGAACATCCGAATACGATTTTTGACGATTCTGAGCGGTTTTCAATTGCTCCTTTATGACCATAACTTTTTCAATAGCCTGATGTACAAGGTCTGGCCCTATCAACTCTGCTTCCCCAATCTTGAACCACTCAATGGAAGATCTACATCTCCTACCAGATAATGCCTCAAATGGTGCCACGTGAATACTACCATGAAAGCTGTTGTTATAAGAAAACTCTATGAGTGGCAAATGATCATCCCAACTACCCTTGAAGTCAATAATACAAGCACGCAACATGTCCTCAAGTGTCTGAATAGTCCACTCTGCTTTCCCATCGGTCTGTGGATGGAAGGTTGTACTACGATTCACCTGAGTACCCAAATCTTGCTTAAATGTCTTCTAAAAATTGGCCATGAACTTAGCCCCTCGATCGGAAATGATAGAAACTAGAGTACCGTGTAGCCTGACTATTTCCTTGATATACAACTAGGCAACTGTTTCGCTTCGTCGGTAGACTTAACTAGCAAGAAATGGGAGGATTTTGTGAGCCAATCCACAATCACTCAAATTGAGTCAAACTTGCGCGGAGTGCGAGGTAATCCTACCACAAAGTCCGTATTAATCATTTTCCACCTCCACATTGGAATTTCTATGTTTTGTGCCAACCCACCAGGCTGTTGATGTTTGACCTTCACTTTCTGACAATTCGAACACCTTGCCACAAAGTCCGCCACATTCCTTTTCATGTCATTCCACCAATAGACTTCTTTGAGGTCGTGATACATCTTTGTACAACTTGGATGCACAGAATACCTAGAAGAGTGAGCTTCGACCATGATTCTTTCCCGGAGACCATCTACGTTCGGAACACATAGTCACCCTTGGTACCTTAGTGTACCATCATCCATGCCAAGAGCAAAAGCCATAGTCTTATGTTTTATAATCTCCTCCTTCAATTTCACCAAAGATGGATCGTTTTATTTCTTCTCTTTGACTTCCACAACAAGCGATGATTCGGCCATATTTTGCATAATTACCCTTGCTTCACTAGAGTCCTCAAGACGAACTCCAAAACTAGCCAATCGATGGACATCCTTGGCCAATGGACTTTGATATATCACCAAGTGTGCTAAACTACCCATAGATTTCCGGCTAAGAGCATCCGCCACAACATTGGCTTTCCCTGGGTGATATAGAATATCGGTGACGTAATCCTGGAATAACTCAAGCCATCTTCTCTGCCTCAGATTCAACTCCTTTTGTTTGAAAATATATTGAAGACTCTTGTGGTCCATGAATACATCCACATGGACCCCATACAAAAGTGACGCCAATGTCTGAATGCTATCTGTGTTAGCATCTGAATTAGGAAATCTTAGGCACATAGAGGCCTTTCATACAATTTGGCAGACAACCTTTATTTCGGTCTTGACATGAAGTTTTAACATCCCTAACACATATTCCACATTTTTGAACATATTCACAAATGGCAAGATGACATGATGAAGAATTTAGAATAAACATTGAAGAAACATCCTTCAACACAACCTCATTAGAAAAAGCCAATTCAATAATGATCAAGGACTTACTCCAATTACATGAACACCGTGGGATTCGATTCCAAGAAGAAGGGCGTTTAGCCAACATACCTCAATTGACCTACCCAAGTCTAAAATGATCCAGAATTCTTAGCAATATCAATCTATTTTAGAAATATAACAAGTTGAACAAAAAATTAGGAAGATGGTCATGGTTTTAGCTCATTTGAGCATCTTATCAAACACTAGGTGTGCATTAAGGTTCTAAGGCTCTTTTGTGGAAGCTTCCATAATTTCCCAACCCACTTTCTACCATTTGTAGCTCACAGTCTTCCCACATACTTCAAGGATACATGCATGCAAGAAAACAACCCACCACATCCAATAATTATCTTTCTAATTACCCCATTTTTACAAAATTTCAAAATTGAGAGCTAGGACATAGATTCTTACCTTTAGGGTGAAGACTTTCTTTGTTAATCCTCAATGATTGAGCAAGAGTTTATGGGTAATGGTTAAATATTGCTCCCCCACTCTAAGAACTCTCGCTCTCACTCCAAAATATCAGAAATGTGTTCAAAATGGTCTGTGTGGTGTGTTTTAACGGAATTGGGTCAGGTTCAAAAACCCCCAAAAATGAAGCTCTAGAATGGTTTTTGTCGTCGCATATGCGAGCGCATAATGGTTATGCGGTCCGCAAAATGACAGCGAAACTGGTGCCAAAACTGGATAACAAACTGACCTGGTCTGCGGTCACTATGCGGCCCACAGACCTATTCTAGGGTCGCATAATGCACCACAGAACGGTTATGCGGTCGCATAGTGCACCGCAGAACCTCCCTCCAAAAAATTCCAATGTGGGGTATGCGACAAGAATGCGGCCCGCAAAACGGCTATGCGGTCACATAATGTCCACAAAATTGGGCATAAAAAATGCCCCATAAATCTGCCCCACTATGCGACCAGTCTGCGGTCCGCAGAGGGGTTCGGCGGCCACAGCATGGCCACAGAAATGCCTACTTCTGTCCAACATTTTCCTTCAACTCCCTGGAGCATTATTCCTACTAATATAACCTCTACACCAACTTTGGCATCACAAAAACCGGGTTTTTAGGAAAAATGTTATGGGGCCTTATAACCATACTTTAGCTTGCGACCTACACATATTGATTTATACTACTAGTAATCCTCCATTAACTTGCTAACACCATAGATTTCCTTTCGTACCTTCTCAGTTGCCTTTAAACATAAACAATTACTTTTCCTAGTCGTTCTGCCACTTGCTGCATGAATGCTTGGCTTACCTTAGTGCCCCCAAATACTGGAATTTCTTGTAACTCATATGATCTCAAATATCAATTTTAGTTTTTACTTCCCGTTCACTAGCCATAATAGGTGCCACTTTAGTTTTATGGAGTGCGTACAATGTTGTAGTGAGACTGTTGTTACAAGATCATTTCCTCTTTAGGACACTGTGCTTAGGTTAAAGACTTATTCTTTATTTCTCAGCTAGTCTTTCATTGTAGTACTTAGGGGAGACCCTCTGACTCTTGTAAAGTTGTGATCTAATTACATCGTATACCCGACATAATTTTTGATGTTCTTACTCGTATATAATTATCCTTAGTTACTTACCTCCACACCATTGTCCTTGTAGGGTGGCTTCTGAACTGAAATTTAAACTGTCTCCCTAGTGGCACTGTCTTTTTTTTCCGTCATACTTATATGGTGCCTTTATCTACCCCAACCCCTATCTGAATATTTCTCAAGGATCATGATGTCATATCTATGAGACTGAATTTACTAGGCTGGGGTTCACTACGTGTATCTTGCATGATATGCTGATTTGTCTGTATCCTCTTGTCTAGCCATAACTAGGCTCTTCCTGCGTCAACTACTAACTACTCGTTGGTCCATTCTCATAAGTATCTTCCACGTAATCTCTCTTGGGATATGTCCTTTGTCTTAACATACCTATCGCACTAGCTCTTGATGTATCAAGTGTCCATTCACACTTATTTATCAATAACATCTTGGCCAGGAACTCTTAGTGCCTCTCCCCGGCGTCGTGCTTGCATAATGTTTTGGAGTCGCAATATATCTGTAGGATGTGAATAAATGCAACCTCATCCCTTTTGCCTCTTTACCATATTTTTCCTTTACCATTCCATAGTTACCTGAACCACTTAACTCTGACTTACTACCACATCGCGCCATATTCCCCCATTTAGGGGAGTACTAAGATTTAGTGCTACAACGATCTACCAATAGATATTTTACCTCTTCATCTTTGGTGTCATTTCACATCATCAATGAACCTTAATCGCCTTATGGTAAGCCTTCTGAATCTGGGATAACTGAATTCCTTATGCACAAGGGTGACACCTGGTGTAACTGGAACACTTAGTCGTTGAAGCTTAACTCTGCTCATAGCACTAGCTTTAGGAAAGCGTCTTCTTAAATGAACTTTAAAGGCCATTCTTCTGTTCTCTACTCTATTATTGCTGGAATGCGATCTCTGAAATTCTCACGATGGCAATTATTATTAAACCCTTCGGCCCCTAATTCATGTTTAGCTTATATTGTTCACTAGCCCATACTGGTTTCTATTACTCAGGGGGAATAACTTTTCCTTTCGGTAATCACATTCGAGTCACCAACTCATTTATCGAAGTGAGGTAAGACTTTGTGGCTTATACAGTTTTATTATCTCAAGGCATGTCACCTCTTGTCTTTTTCTTCACTTGACTATAGACTCTGTCATGTCATATTTTGATTTACCGTTATCACCCATTTATCACTTCTTACTCATAATGCTTTATTTACTCTCTTCTTATTCTCCGACTAATATTTCAATCTATCACTTTATTGTGAAAGCTTCAACAAAACGTTCTTTCACATTTAGCTCCCCTTGATTCATCTCACTGGCTATTCGGGACACCTAACATTACTAGGGGTTGGAGTCATACTAAGGTAAATATTTATCCCTTCTAGGATCCCACAACCTATCTTCTGAAATTTCTATATATTCTAGTATTCATAACTGACTGTACTATTCTAGAGTTCACCATCTGGGTGTCTCACAAAGAGATCTATTACCACATTTGCACTATCTTCGGAAATATTAGCTAATGATAACAATCCATTCACAATTTTGGATTACTCTTACCCTATCTAGATCCTAATATCCCATCCTTCTCTTAAACTATATTTGTTAGCTCCCATATGGCGTAACTGAGATGGGTGTGGCCAATTTTATATATCTCTGTTACTGTTGAAAGTAAGTCAAAATGCTTATATTACTATGCCTAAATTATAAATACTGATAATCTGCATTAACTGGATACCTTGTACCCTTCTTCACCTTGATTCCTTTACTTGTTGCAACTCGTATCTTCCTTCTGATACTCTTATTGTTTTTTACCATATGGGCGGATACATATTCATGCCTTAGGGCTCCTTATCAAGAAGCTTACATGTCTTAGTACGCACATGATCTGCTGAAGACCTCACATTTACTCATCATAAGCATGATGCAAAATCGAGTTCCTCTGACTAAACTCTTCCACAGCCACATTCAATCTCTTACCAATTGTCTTTGAGAATGTAGGTATCGTTGTATTACGAATAAACAGAATTTTGGATTTTGGATTCTTACAACTGAGCTCTACCACACGATCTAGAGTAAGAAGAAAGAGTGACAATCCTAAATGCCCTATAGCCTCCTGGTTATAAGTGTGGTGCACAATACATCCACAACCAAGAATCTACTAGACACGGCTTGTAGACTCCCTAGGACAGAACTACTCTAATACCACTTTTTTCACGATCCAAACTACGTGACTATGATGGGCACCCACTGCCTTACTCAACCGAGTGCCAACGTAACATATCTTTCTTATCATACCATTATGGATAAATGGGCAAGAAGGGGCGTCATAAGATAACTAGAATAAAACAAAAGAGAATACTTGGAATAGGATGACCCAACATGGAATACAAACTTATACATATGACATGCGAGCCTATAAGACCAAAATGATCACTCGTACACTGAACATAGGCCGACAAGGCCATACAATTGTTCATATACATGACATCTGTCTACAAGCCTCTAAGAGCAAGTGGAGTGTACCAATACCTTCCACTGAGCTGATAGCCTACTAGGAGGACTCTCAATCTGTCTATCAGGACATGTGGGCATAAAACGCAGCGTCCCCAGAAACAAAGGTACGTCAGTACAAATAAAGTGTAGAGTATATAAGGCATGAAAAGCATTATATAATAGACATGAAAGAAACACGGAGTAAAAGACTCAACCTGTAAGTCTGAATAGCTCTGTGAATCATGAGATATTTATAATGTCATGCATATGTGTATAAATGTCATACCATGCATAGGTATATACGTAGAAAATGTCATCAAGCCTTTGAGGGCATCCCATCATATCATCTCGGCCACTGTGGGCGAAATTATCAATGTATACTAGCTGATCAGGTGGTGATGCGTATATAACGCCATAACCTTTCCCCATACCCTATATACATATAATATATGCGTATATAATGCCATCTAGTCATGGGTCAATGTATATGTATAAATTAATGCAAGGCATAAGAAGTAAGTCTATAACATCTCTCGAAATGTCATAAGATCAATATGCCTTCGGATAAACTTTATCAACTATGTATTTTTCTGAGACCCATGAAGAGAAGATATAATAATAAGGCACATGGGAAATCAAGAACATAGGCACCCCTATTACTTCTATGAATAGAGTCATTTATGAAAGTTGTGTGTTTGCTCGTTTCGTTTGTATCATATGGGTCATGCCAAAAGAAAGAAGGAATAGCCTTAACATACCTCAAGTCGTCAATGCAACTCGACAAAATCTTACGAAAACTATTGCACCACCCCTATAACAAAGAAATACATTACAACTTAGATGGTGCTAGTATATCATGTATCTCAAACGATAACTCGATTCTATAATAAAACGGGCAGCATTTCCCCTGATTTTACTGCTCCCTCAAGCCTACTATAGGCGATACAAAAACACAATACAAACCACAACTTGAAAATAACCTACTACAATTCAGGACCTGTAATCAAACAAAAACCTCAATATACAATAAAACACCCAATCAACAAGTTATCAATTAGCTTGCAATTTTAACGACGAGCGACCAGCCAACTACCCTACCACATATGGCATGTCTGCATGCCCTTTTATCCTTCCAAACTCCATAACTCAGCAGCACAATAGGCCAACACTAGTGGACTACAAAACAGTCCACTAACAGTGAAATAAATCAAACACACGGCTTCCGATCACCGTCCCGTGAGTTCTAACAATTAGGAAATGAATTTATCAACCTTCCTTAATATTTAAAAGACTAAATACAAAAAGTAAGTTTTTTCTTAACCATTAAGTACCTTCCAAAACTCAAACTACAAAGAAAAAGAGAGGCGATATAATGATACTTATGTCGTAGGGATCGTTCTAATGTTATCGCTTCTTGATTTCGTGAAAGGGATGTTGATCTTGCTTGGAATTTCTTGGACCAGTTCTTGGAGAGCTTGAGAGTGTTTTTGTGAGTATTCTCTATTTTGTTACGAGATATAAGGGGATAAGACCACTTATAAGCCCACCACCTCAATTCTCTAAGCAGGTGGGTAAGCTGCCTTCTTGGCAGCTTGAGCAGTGGAACTTCAGACACTTGTATCTCTCTACTCTGGTATCGTATTGACAAACGGTTTCCAGCATTAGAAACTAGACACATGGGACTTTAATTACATATAAATATCTACCTGTAAATCTCAATAGATTGGGAGAAAACTACCTCGCAACCTGGCCTATAAACCTGCTAGTTTCTCTGAAGTGCAGCGACGTGACTTGGTGACCATACTTTAAAAATCTATATTTCTGTACCCCAATGTCGTATGAATAAATTGTTTAGACCGTCGGAAACTAGGTTCCGAAACCTTAATTTTTTATGAGTTATGTCCCAAAACTATATCATAAAGCTTACAAATTTAATTTGTCAAAACAGCTCATTACAAGGCAATTCTTAACTCGATTCTTTTCCGTAAGTAAAATTTGATTTTTCTCAAACTTTATATTTTATATCCAAACATCATATATAGTACTATTATTACTTTAGACTCATTTAAATCATGATTAACAAGTCTCAGTCATCCTAACTTACTTAACACTTTGATAAACCTTCCTTAGCCTTGTAGAAGGATTTTATCCTTTTTGAGCTTACATCAATTGACTTACGACGTACTTTCACATACGAAAACATGGGGTGTAACATTTCAAGTATTGACTAGATCTTCCATACTAGTCCGACTTGATTGTTGAGGTTGGTGTATTTGTCTTTGCTGGTTTTGGAAACTTGGAATTCGTTGTACTTGAGGTCTCGGATTATTCTACTCCCACGAGTTCAGACAACCACTATGTGAACTCCACGAAAAACATAGGTGCCTCTGCCCCATGGGGTTAAAATTACTACACCTTGGTAATTGGCTCTGGCAAAGCTTCCCACATCAGTTACCCCTTCATCTGGATCTGAGGCTTGACACTCATATGTTAGATGGCCCATTCCACAAAAATCATAAATTGATGGTGGGTGGCTCTTGACCTTAGATAAGGTCAATTTTCTGATCGCTTTTTCCATGAAGTCTAGGTAGGCTTGGATAGAAGTGCTAGAATCCACTTGATGTACCCCAACTTTTTTCTTCTCTCGTTATCATCTACAATCCATTGATTTGCATCTTCAGATAATTCATTCAGAATTGTGGCAATCTCCTCAGCGCCTCCAACTACATTGTTTATAGTCCTCATAGCAGGGGGTGTCAGTCCATCCCAAAAATCATGGAGTTGCATCCACAAGTCGACTCTGTGATGCTGACATCTTCTTACAATATCCTTAAACCTTTCCATTACTTCAAACACTGTTTCTGTATCTTTATGCTCGAAGTTGTGGATCTCTCATTGAAATTTTCCTGTTTTTGTAGTCACAAAATATTTGTCTAGGGACTTTTTTGGCATGCCTTCCCACGTTCGAATTGATCCAGTCGGAAAACTCTGCAACCTGTACTTAGCCTTTTCTTTTAGTGAAAAAAGAAATATCCTTAAGTAAATAGCTTCTTTCGATACCCCATTGAACTAGAAATTATTCATAATCTCATCAAAATCTAATCAAGTGAGGACTTGGATCTTCATTGGGCTTTTCTCAGAAGAGAGAATTGTTCTGAATGGTCTGTAATGACCCTTGCTTGATCTCAAAATTGTTGGTTGCGATTGGAGGAGGTTTACACTAGATAATCCTTAGTTTTAGACTGATTTGGCATAGTGTCCTTGTGATCGTCCAGGCCTAGCCAAGTTATTTTAGACCAGGGGATGGTTCGGGTTGAAACTTTGTCCTCTTTCCCCATCAGTTGTTTCATCACCTCTCCCAGCTGCTTAAACAACTGCCCATGTGGCTGCTTCCTGTTAGGCTGCTTCCCGTCCAGCTAAATCAACTGCATCATCACCGTTGTTTTTCATGTTTTCTGGGGTTGAAGATTGACCCATGAATTTCCCGGTGAGTTCTTTCTCTTTCCTCAAATGTTGCAGGCGCTATTCTAACTCTTTATCTTATGAAATCACATCCTTGAACAAAGATTCAGTCATGCACCAGAAAAACTTGTTACCTCCGAATTAGTGAGAAATTGTCAGCACAAGAAAAATAAAAATAGCTGGTGAATTAGCACCAACAACTATTTTGAACACTATTGATTGCCATTCCGTGATAACTGTGCCAAAATTTGAGAAGCGCAAAATACAACACGAAATTAATGCTCGCTAGCCAAAGATAGTATAGCAAAATTATCATCTCCACATGGGTTGGATTTAAACAATGACTAATAATTTCTAGTTAACTGCTACCTAGGATGTTTAAAACTTTGATTGGAATGATTATGAAATAAAATTAACTGTTAATATTAAAGAAATTGACAATTGATCACGGAAAAACAAGAGTTTAGCAACACAGAAATAATCAATGGGAGAAATAAGGGTCACGACAGGATAGGTGCCGATAACTATTCGGGATCTAACTCTGTTTAAATTCCTTTATAATATTTCAATGATTCTCATGAATTCACTAGATGATTAGCTTAATTTTAAGGTCAAGATCCCCCCCCCCCCCCCC
>AWOL01S0179556.1:30491-46656 GCA_000715115.1 Nicotiana otophora
CCCCGGATTAAATTTGCACTCTACGAGGTAAACTAATATGATGCACAGTGAAGATATGCAAGAACACGTTAATGGATTAGTTTTTAGGGAAATGTCTCTCGAATATTCTCTTAACTTAGTTTACTCAACAATTCAAAAAGCTCTTTTGATTGCTTAGAATAATCACTAAATTAAACAAAATAAAATAATGCAAAAATAATCACATAAAATATTTCTCTTTTGATTAAATAAATCGGTGAAACAAGTTGCAATCAATTCAAAGCTCCATAAACAAATTCATACCAATAAACAAGAGTTAAAATCCACAAATAACAATCAAAGAACTATATCCATCAAACCCTAAGGTAAGCTACTCCATAATCATATAGGAAGTCATAACAAATAAAGTTAATGAATAAGAACACATCAATCCAGCGTTACAATCCAAACCCGCATATTGAATTTGTGGAAGGAAGATGAAATCTTGTGTCTTGAAGCCTCCAAGGCTCTCTCAATCATCTGTAGGTCAAGAGCCCCTTAAAATTGTATTTCAAGTGTATTTATACCAAGTCGGAACGTGCCAGGACCAAACTACCCTCTTCGAGACGAAGTGGGAAAACCTGGAATAGTTTTTACACTTTCTACGTCACATAGTGCTAGGCAGGGCACGCTGCATTAGTATATTTTGCTCGCTTGTAAACTCTCTAAACTAAGCTTGTCTGATAAACATCCGTGCTAATGCATCGCACAGTTCTACACAGACTGTGTAGCACTAGTGTATTTTCTTTTCAGACCCAAAAACTCCAAGTATTTTAACTTCTCAAAATTCTGACGAACTTTTGTACTAATGCGTCGCTCAGTGCCACGCCTTATGCGACTCATTAGTCCATTTTGCTATAGATCTCGTGCTTTATTTAAACTTCCGTATGCAACGCCGGTCCAAGAACCCTGGATATGATCCCAGATAATCAATTGAAGACTTTACTCAGACTTTGAAGCTACATATTCCATTATGGCTCGGATTTAAGTCCTGAATACACAAATCACGTCATAAGCACAAATTTATCATAATTAAGCTTAAACACTATTGAAATGCAATCAACAATAGGTGAAGTTGAGACCCAAATCCATGCTTGTAGCCTACCATCAGACAACGAATCATAATAATGGAAATAAAATAAAAGCACATAAGGCTAAAAGATGGCTTTGATTGATTAGGTAATCCAATTCATCTTAATCATTCCATAAGCAATTAGTTGTTCAAAAGTTTTATCATAATAATTAACATGAACGGAGTAAATCATTTAACCGCCAAGTCATGAATCAATATGATAATTATATAACTATGGCTCGACAAAGAAGCATAGTGTGGAAAAATAATCATTTATGCCCAATTAACAAGTCATAACCCTGAACATGCTTCTAAGCCCCAATCTCACGTCATCACACAGTCATTGTATCAATGATGCATAATAAGAAATCCACATAGCCCAAATAAGGCATAAACATATGCCTAACATTTACCGGATATGGACATAACCTAGCTACACATATATGTGACTCCTAAGTCAGGGAAAAAGTAGCAAATAGATCGCCTATGGGAAGAATTCCATTTTACAAGGATATACAAGAGACTTACCTCCACCTGGTAGTTTTCAACATTCGAATATAGCCTTCCCTTTCAAATCAACCTCCAAACGAGTTGAATATAGCCAAATACAATTCAACCACGTAGAAGTGAAATTTCTCATAAGAATATCCACCTTTGGAAGTCTAGTGTACAAAATATGAGAGAATGGGTAAAATCCCGAAATTATAACTCAAAATAAGATTCATAACAATACCCTTCGCGATCGCGACAGGTCCCTCGCGATTGGGATGTCCAAATTCTGCCCCTCACCTAAAAACCTTCATGAATGCGGAACTTACATCGCAAAATTGAAGCTAAACCCAACAGACCTATGTGAACGGGAGACACTACAGGCGATCGCGTTGGCTAATTCTCTAGCCTCTCTTAACACTCCGCGATCACGACCCTCATTGAGCGAATGAGATGAATAGTACATACAACACTTTGCGAACATGGCAGCCTAACTATAAATGCGAAGAACGAACATCAACTGGCCAAAACAACACTCCGCGATCGAGAGATTTGCTCTACGATCTGAATCAAACCAGACACCAGCAAAATCTGCAATGTCTAACATGCTCTGAGTGGTCCGAAACTTACCCTAGCCACTAGTGTCCCCATACAATCATACTAATAAGCCCATAATCATTACCCGAACCCATCCAAAGATTCTAAGAATATATGGGATAGTCACATCTATGAATCAAAGCTCAAACCACAAGTTGAACGTTTCTCAAGTTCATAAGATTCTAAGCTTCCAACCAAGCATCTGATTCATGCCTAACCACTTTGGTTCACAATAAAACTTAGCGAACAGGTTCCAATCCACTGAATGAATTATTCATGTCCCAAAACCATAATCGTAGCCCAATAACCACAAAGTCAACTACTGGCCAAACCTAGAAACTCTCCAACCCTTCAAATTGCCAACTTTTGGCAAATAGACCCAAAACCTTCCATGAACGTCCAAATCCAAATCTAAACATACACATAAGTCAAAAATCATCATATGAACCATCAAATAACGGATACAAGGCCATCTACTCAAAAGTCAAACCTCAGTCAGCTCTAGAAACTTACGCTAACTATCTTAGTCCTAGCGGTGCTCCCTAGGGTTATTATCTTGGACTTATCAAGAGACTTGAGGTAGTGCTTCATGCCGATCACAATCCCTAGAGTCCTCCTACATTTTATTACTGTTTATTGTACCAAATGTTTTTATGCTCCATTCTAGACTTTATATTTAGCACTCTTTGGGAGATCATATACAATGTGACACCAACCTTGGAAGGTTTTTATGTTTATTTAGGTGGTTTTAGACTTATTATGTTATTTTCATAGCTTTATTACTTTTACTTATAATATTCTACTATTAGATGTTTAATTCTTCTTCTGTTATTTTCGTTAAGTATTTTCTTGCCTAGAAAGTTGTGTTAGGTACCATCATGACCCCTATTTTTGGATTTTGGGTTGTGACAAGTTCATATCAAAGCTTTAGATTGCATAGGCCTCATGATTCAATGAGCAAGTTTGATAGAGTCTTGAACATCAGTACGAAGATATATGAACTTATCATTGAGAGGTTATAAGTCTTGAGGAAACATCCCTTTATTTATTTATTTCTCTAGCATGTGACTTTGTTCTATCCTAAAGCTTTGAATCTTACACTCTATTCTATCATAGATGGAGAGGATAAGAGCTTTAGATGCAGCGGATCAGCAGTTGGAGCATCAGTTGGTAGCTCCTACCAGGGGTAGAGGTCGAGGCAGGGGAAGAGCTAGAGCCCAACCTAGGACATGTGCAGTAGCACCTACAACTACTCACGCTCAAGCTAGAGTAGTGCCACTTGAGCCCAAAATAGTTCCAAAGAATGAGCAGATCCCGATGCAAAAGAGCCAGTTGGGCTAGCACAGGTTTTGAAGAGGTTTATTGCTGCCCTACTTCTTCATTACACTTTCGTTTGCATGGTTGGACTTGTGGAGAGTATGGTTCTGACAGGTATGCTTCCCATGGAACAAGCCATGTAACAGGTCGGGCGAGGAGCTCAGACTCCCACCACTTACACTCTAGAGTAGATGGTGTAGGGATATCTGACCCCAAGAGTATTACAAGTTGGGGTGGTTCGGCCTATTGTTGCAGTGCCGTCGAAGGTTAGGACTGCGATGTCAATTGATGAGCTGGAGAAGATAGATAGGTTTCATAAGTTATTTCCTCCTCACTTCAATGGTGTGCCATTAGAGGACGCCCATGAGTTCTTGGATTGATGCTATAAGATTTTGCGCATTTTGGGACTACTTGAGCCCAACATGGATGGTTAGGCCAACAGTTGGGGGTAGATTTAGGAGATGGCTGACTAGAAGGGTCACCTCCTCTTAATTAAGCTCAGCTTTCATAGCTTTTCTTGAAGAAGCTCATTCCGCTCACATAGAGGGATGAACTACGTAGCCAGTTTGAGCATCTTCAGCAGGGTGGTATGACAATCACTCAGTATGAGACGAGGTTTGTTGATTTGTCTCTCCATGAAGCTGTCCAGATCCCTACTAGGACAGAGGTGTAGAGGTTCATCGAGGGGTTTACCTATGGTATCAGAATTCAAATTGCTAGATAGTCCGAGACTGAGACTTCATTCACTCAGGTAGTGGAGATTCCTAGGAGGATTTAACACATTGAGCTAGGGAAGATAGATGATATCCAACAAAAGGACTCATTATTTTGGTAGTTTCAGTGGTGCCTCGTCTAGAGGTAGGGGTCAGTTTGGTAGATGTCATCTATTAGGCCAGTTCAGTCGGTGCTCTAGGTTACTCACGATACTTCAGGCAGCCATGGTACTTATAGTTCTCACCTAGGGAAGTCATCACACAGTGCACCTCCAACATAGGATCCTACCAGTGCACCTCCGATATAGAGCTTATATGATAGTCTTTCGGGTCGTCAGGTACAACTCAAATTCAATAGCCACAGAAGCCGAAGGGTTGGTTGGAGTGCAAATATGCATGTCACATCAGGAGGTTTTTTCCTAGGCTGCAGAGTGGTGTGCCACCGCAGTATACTCATACTATGATTCTGGCATCAGTTGCTACACCACATGCTCAGTTAGCTAGGGTTGGGGGTCCACTCTCTAGAGGTGGAGGACAATTAGTTAGAGGTCGTGCTAGAGGAGGAGGACAGGTTGGAGGGGCTCAGCCTTGTTGTTATGCATTTTTAGTAGGCCTGAGATGGAGACGTCTGATATAGTCCTCATAGGTATTATCTAAAATTCGTTATAGAGATGCTTCGATGTTGTTTGATCCGGGTTCTACTTATTCATATGTGTTTTCATATTTTATATCGCACTTGAGTGTGCCTTGTGATTCTCTTAATATTCTTTTTTTGTGTCTACGCTAGTTGGGGATTCTATAGTAGTGGATCAGGTGTGCTGATCTTGTGTTGTTACTATAAAAGGTTTTACTACTTTAGTTAATCTTCTATTGTTGGATATGATATATTTTGAGGTTATTCTTGGTGTGGATTGGTTGTGCCCCTATTATGCTATCTTGGATTATCACGACAAGACTATGATTTAACTATACCAAGATTGCCTAGATTAGAGTGGAGAGGGACCCTTGGCCATGCTACGAGTAAGGCGTTTTCAGTTTCTAAGGCTCGGCATATGGTTGAGAAGAGGTCTTTAGCATATTCGGTTTATATTCGAGATTGTAGTGCGAAAGTTCCTTTTGTGAATTCAGTACCAGATGTGAGGGAGTTTCTAGAGGTATTTCCTATAAATTTACAAGTTACGCCACCCGATCGGGATATTGACTTTTGCATTGACTTAGTTTCGGGCACTCGACCCATTTTTATACCACCATACTATATGGCTCTAGCTGCGATGAAGGAATTAATGGAGCAGTTGCAGGATTTGCTTGATAATGGATTCATTACATCAAGTCTTTCTCCTTGGGGTACACTAGTGTTGTTTGTGAAGAAAGATGGTTATATGAGGATGTGAATTGATTATCAGTAGTTGAACAAGGTTCTATCAAGAACAAGTATCCATTTTCTCGAATTGATGATTTGTTTTACCAGCTTCAGGGTGCCAAGATGTTTTCTAAGATTGATTTAAGTTCTAGCTACCATGAAGTGAAGATTGGGCTTACGAATGTCCCTAAGACAACTTTTAAGACTCGGTATGGTCATTAGAAGTGCTTGGCGATGTCATTTGGGTTGACTAATGCCCCAGCAACATTCATGGATTTGATGAACTGAGTGTTTGAGACTTATTCGGATTCCTTTGTGATTATGTCTATTGACTATATTCTGGTTTATTCTGGGAGTACGGAGGAGCATGAGCAGCACTTGAGAGTAGTACTTCAGACTTTAAAGGATCATCAACTTTATGCCATGTTTTGGAAGTATGAGGTATGATTAGAATCAATTGCAATCATATGTCTTGTTATGTCTAGTGAGGGTATCAAGGTTGGACATAAGAAGATTGAAGCTTTTTATAATTGGCCTAGACTTACTTCAACTATAGAGATCTGGAGTTTCTTGGGTTTGGCAGGTTATTATCACCGCTTTGTTGAGTGATTTTTATCTATTATTTCTCAATTGACCAAGTTGACACAGAAGGATGCTCCTTTTAGATGGTCTAGTGAGTGTGAGGAGAGCTTTTAGAAGCCCAAGGTCGCTTTGACTACATTTCATGTGCTGGTGTTGCCCACGGGTTTGGGGCCTTATACCATGTATTGTGATGCTTCGCATATTAGGCTTGGTATGGTATTTATGCAGGATGATAGGGTGATTACCTACGCGTCTCGTTAGTTGAAGACCCATGAGAAGAACTATCATGTTCATGATTTAGAGTAGGCAGCTATTGTGCACACACTCATGATTTGGAGGCGCTACTTTTACGGTGTGTCATGTGAGGTTTATACTGATCATGCCTGTCTCAAGCATTTGTTTAAGTAGAAGGATTTGAATTTGACATAGCGAGGTTGTTGGAGATTTTGAATGACTATAATATCATTATCTTGTATCATCCGGAGAAGGCTAATGTAGTAGTTGATCCCTTGAGTAGACATTTCGGAGAGTATGGGTAGTTTGACATTTATTATAGGAAAAGGCAGTTAGTTATGGATGTACAGGCCCTGGCTAAGAGATTTGTGAGATTGGATATTTCTGAGCCGAGTAGAGTTCTTACTTGTGTGGTAAAGCAGTTATCTTTGTTGGAGCGCATCAAAGCTTGCTAGTTTGATGATCCTCATTTGTTGGTGTTGAAGGACACAGTGCAGCGAGGTGGCACAAAGAGGGTAGTGAGTGGGGATTATGGTGTTGTTCGGGTTTAGGGCCAGATTTGTATTCCTAACGTTGAAGGCTTGAGGGAGTTGATACTTTAGGAGGCTCAAAGTTTGAGGTATTCTATTCTTCTGGGTGTCACAAAGATTTATCGTGACTTGAATCAGCATTATGAGTGGTGGAAGATGAAGAAGGACATTATTGGGCATTTCTCACAGTGTTTGAATTTCCAGCGGGTGCAGTATGAACATCAGAAACTAGGTGGTTTGACTTAGAGGTTGGTTATACTGGAGCCGAAGTGGGAGCCATTACCATGAACTTTCTGGTGTGATTACCATAGACTTTGAAAAGTTTTAATGCCATTTGGGTTATCCCGGACAAATTTGACAAAATCCGCGCATTTCATTATGGTGATGACTTCATTTTGTGCATTTCATTATGGTGATGACTTCTTATACTACAGAGAGATTGACTTAGATCTACATCATGAGACTATTTGTCTGCACGGCGTGCCCTTTTCTATTATTTCAGAGTGTGGCACGAAGTTCACATCACGCTTTTGGAGAGTTGTTCAGTGAATATTGGGCAGACGGGTGGAGATCAGCACTACATTTTACGCATAAATGGATAGCCAGTCCAAGAAGACTATTCATATCCTTGAGGATTTGTTGAGGTCATGTGTTATTTATTTTGGACCAGTTCCTACCATTGGCAAAGTTTGCTTACAACAAAAGCTATTTGTCTAGCATTCTGATGGTGTCATATTTGGTTTTATATGATAGATGGTGCCATTATCCATTGGATGGTTTGATCATGGTGAGGCTAGGATATTGGGTGCGGATTTGATTTGTGATGTCTTAGATCAGATAAAGTTGATTTAAGATAGTCTTCTAACAGCGCAAATTATGTGGAAGAGCTATACGGTCAAAAAGGTCTGCATTGTGGCTTTTATGGAGGGGGAGAAGGTTCTTTTTTATGTTTCACTTATGAAGAGCGTAATGAGACTTGGAAAGAGCGGAAACTTGAGCCCGAGGTTTATTGGTCCATTTGAGATCTTAGAGAGAGTTGGAGAAGTTGCTATAGGCTATCATTTCCTCTTAGCATAGAAGGGGTACTCCTGGTATTTCATATTTTTACGCTTCGGAAGTATCATGAAGATAAGTCGCATGTTCTAGATTTTAGCACAGTGTAGCTTGATGAGAATTTGACGTGTGAAGAAGATCCAGTAGCCATTGTAGATCAGCAGGTTCGAAAGTTGAGATCTAAGGGAATTTCTTCTGTACAAGTGCTTTGGTAAGGGTAGGTGAATGAAGAGGCTATTTGGGAGTCCGAGTCCGATACGATGAGTAGATATTCGCATCTCTTTGCCAGTTCAAGTACATTTCTATTTCCGTTTGAGTATGAACATTTCTTTCAGAGGGGGAGAATGTAAAGACCCAATAGGTCTAGCTTTCCGTTCTGTGATTGAAGACCGTGAATAGCTTCGTTTGATGATTTATGAGTTGTGTGTGTGGTTCATTTTTTATTTCAAAGTTTAGATGTCTTTTGATAAAGAAATCTTGATTTTGGACTTGCGCATGTTTTGTTAGAAACATGTATTGGGACATGTTTTGATGATTTACCCAAGCTTGTTTCGGCGCTTATATTTGAAAGTTGAAAACTTGAGTTATGAACATTTGAAAGTTCTTGACTTTTGTTATTTGACTATTAATTTTAGATGTTATTTTGATGTTCTGAGCTTGCGAGTGAGTTTGTGTACTTGGTGAGATGTTTGAACTAGGGTCGGTAGGGCTCGGGTGGGTTTCAGAATGATTTCAGACCATTTAGGCTTTGTTTAGATAGATGATCTGTTGGTGTTTCATAGTACTTTGTGATCACGGAGCTTGTATTGTCACCGCGTATAAGGATTAGGGCTGGGGGCAAGTTGTTCTTTCCAATCGCGTAGCTAGTCTCGCGATCGTGCACTGTCTTCTGGCACTGGAGGAGATGCTCTACTCTATCGAGATGAGGGTCTAGTAGTTGTGCATAAAGAGTTGGCGGCCAGGGGATATTGGTTCTTTGCAAATGCAACGGATACGATCGCGAACGCGTAGGCTTCCAGGCCTTCTGAAGGTAGGCCTTTTGAGGGTAGTCGGATACGGATACGATCGCGAACGCGTGTGCCGTGATCGCAAAGGCTTGGCTGGGTATTGACTTATTCGAACATGATGCTGACTTCATGAGCACGATGGTCATTGGCCACAGGCCTTCGCGAGCGCAGGGGTACTTTTGCGAATGTGAAGAAGGGAGTTCACCCAGCTATAATCAGTGCTGAAAATATGGATTTAGCCATTTTGCACCAATTTTGAGACCTAGGCCACGAAATTGGGAGATTTTTAAGGGGATAAGTCACATGTTCTAATTTTCAGCATAGTGTAGCTTTTTGAAAGTTGCTATTTTAGATCGGCGAGTTCGAAAGTTGAGATCTAAGGAAATTCCTTCCGTGAAAGTGCTTTGGTAAGGGCAGCCGACTGAGGAGGCAACTCGGGAGTCCGAGTCTGAAATGCGGAGTATATATCCACATCTCTTTTCTAATTCAAGTACATTTCCTTACCCGTTTGAGGATGAACATTCCTTTTAGAGGGGGAGAATGTAATGACCCTATAGGTCATTTTGAGTTCTAGCTTTCCGTTTGGTTATTTGAGACCTTGAATAGCTTCGTTTGATGATTTATGACTTGTGTCAGTATTTCATTTTTTTTAACGTTTAGATGTGGTTTAATAAAAAAAGTTATAATTTTAGAGCTTTGATATTGTTGGAGTTTACCATAGTCAATAGTTTTTTGTAAACGACCTCAGGTCAGTGTTTCAAATAATTTGGTAAGTTCGTGTAATGATTTTGGATGTGTACATATGTTTGGTTGGCGTCCCGAGTTACCCAAGGCCGTTTCCGCGCTTATAGTTGAAAGTTGCAAACATTAGTTATGAACATTTGAAAATTCTTGAGTTTTGATCTTTGATTCTTGATTTTTTGATGTTATTTAGATGTTTTGAGACTGTGAGAATGTTCCTGTAAGGTTTATATACTTGTTGAGATGTTTAATTATGACCCGAGGGCTCGGATGAATTTTAGAGTGATTTCAGACCATTTATGGCATTGTTGAGATAATTGATCTGCTAGTGTTTCACAATACTTCATGATCGCGGAGATTGTCTTGTGATCGCATAAGAGGATTAGGGTTGGGGGCAGGTTGTTCTTTGTAATCGGGTAGCTAGTCCCGCAATCGTGTAGTGTCTTTTTGATGTGTGGGAAATGCTCTACACGATCGTGATACGGGTCTAGTGATTGCATAGAAGAGTTGGGGTCAAGTGGACATTTGTTCTTTACAAACGCGACGGATACGGTCGCGAATGCATAGGCTTCCACGCCTTCTAGGGGTAGAGGGATTTTCCCATCGCGAACCTATAGGGTGTGCCACACACGCGAAGGATTAGCTGGGGATTGCCTTATTCGTACGCGATACTGGCTTTGCGAGCGCGGTGGTCGTTGGCCACTAGCCTTGGCGAACACAGGGGTAACTTTACGAACCTGAAGAGGGGAGTTCACCCAGTTATAAATAGTGATAAAAATCGAGATTTAGCCACGTTTCACCATTTTTGAGACCTAGACTACAGATTTGGGAAATGTTTGAGAGGATTTTCACCCAACTTCAAAGGTTAGTAATTTTAACTTAATGTTTTCTTATTTCCATAATTTTCCGTAGATTTTTACCTCTTAATATAGAAAGTTTAAGTGTAGAAATTATGGTTTTGGAGAAAACACTTATGAGAGTTAATTTTGGAGATTTGGACATCAATTTGAGGTCCGATTTTTATATAAATAACATATTTGGACTAGGGGAGAATGGGTAATAATGATTTAATCTTTATTTTGAACTTCGACAAAGTGAACCCGTATTGACTCTATGTTGACCTTTCCAAAAATGATAAAGATTGAACTTTTTTTTATACTAGGATAGTTTTTAAAGTCTTTTTTTGACTTACATGAGTATTAATTGACTAGATTCAATTCATTTGGAGGCTTGTGCTAGAGGAAAATAGGTTTAGGATTGTTGATTTATTTTAAAAAGAGGTAAGTATCGTGGTTAACCTTGACTGGAGGAAATTAGGATGTAATTGCATCTATTTGCTACGTGTTCTGTGTGTTGGGGGTTGCGTATATGCAAGGTGATGAGTGTATATGCATTGTCATCGGTTAAAACATGCTGAAAGAACTAGTTTATTTCATGCCTTTACTTATTTCATGCCCCTACTTATTACATGCCTATACTTATTTTATGCATTTAAGTTTTACATGTGTTTCCTTGTTATTTGCCTTTATTTGTTACATGCATTTACTTGTTACATGATTTTACTTGTTACATGCATTTACTTGTCGCATGACTTTACTAGCAACAAGCCTTTACTTATTTTCATGCCTTTAGTTTCTTCAAGACCCATTCTTCTATGCTATGTCGGATTGTGTGACTACTAGATTGTTCACATATTTATGATTTGTTGGGTCCCTTGTTGATATATATGTGTGAGGCTACCTCTTTTATATTAGGTTGCCTATCATACCTTGTTCAAGTTCATTTTTCCTTGTTGAATTATGAGCATTAGCTCTCTCTGTGTTATCTTGTGAATTTTGCCATACTTGGTTGTTTGTCAGGTGATTTAGTATGAATTGATACGTTGGATCGGGTTGCGAGCTACAACGGTAAAGATTATTTATCATGACCCAAAGTTCCACCAAAGGCGGTGATGGAACCTAAAACACTTGCTGGTCAAGCCAACTCTCATATCAACAACATAATTCAATTATTAAGCTATTAACTAATTCATAATATAAAACAAAGCAAAATATAAGATAACTCAAATATCACATGAGCATAAATCTCAGCCAGGGTCTACACATGACCACAATAGCCTCAACACCTCTTCCAAAATCCGGGTGTCACAACTAGTCACAAGCATCTGATAAGAGTACAAGATCTCAACTGGATACAAAGTTTGTCCAGAAATAACAAAGATGCAAATACAAATATAAAGAGTAGGGAAGGGGTCAATCTACACAGCAATAAGTACACAAACATCACCAACAAACTACTATTTAACACGACGAGCGGCAAGCTCGGATTGGACCAACTTAAACCCATTTATCCTTCTTAAGCCTTTAATTCAATAAAACAAAATATACAGCATCACAACAAGTTTATTTAAGGTTTGCCATCCTTATATCTATCTTCAAAATAACACTAAATAGCCGAACAATAGGTAACAATAACACGAACAACTTCCAAATAAGAGATAACACACAATATCATATATTACAAGACTCTCGCAATTACGATACGAGTCGAATAACAACAAGGTAGAATAATGTCCACTACATAGTCTAAACTACCAATGCACACTCACAATCCAATATCAACTCTCACCGCATATTTCCACATACCCTAAAGTATCCAAATCATTCCAATCTGAGTATCATGCACCCACAAGGCCCAAAGTAATATGGGTAACCACCTAACTCTGGAGGGACGATACCAAATCAAAGCCTCGTTGCAACGTACAACCTGATCCAAAAATAATAATAATAATAAAATTGCAGTGCACAACCGGATCCATAAATATTCCCATGGTAGCGTGCCCCCCGCTCCACAAACATTTGTTCTTCGCGAACGCGATGGATACGATCACGAACGCATAGGCTTCCCGGCCTTCTGCGGGCAGTGGCATTTTCCCTTTACAAACGTGTTGGGTGTGTGACGAACGTGAAGGCTTAGCTGGGGATTGCCTTATTTGAACGCGATGCTGGATTAGCGAGCGCGATGGTCATTTTCCACTAGCATACGTAAACGCAAGGGTAGCTTTGCGAACACGAAGAAGGGAGTTCAATCAGTTATAAATAGTGTTGAAAATTGGGATTTAGCCATTTTTCACCATTTGTCAGACTTAAACCACGGATTTGGGAGATATTTGAGAGGATGTTAACCCCAACTTCAACGTTTAGTAATTATAACATAGTTTTTGTTTATTCCATAATTTTCCGTAGATTATTACCATTTAATCTAGATATTTTAAGTGTAGAAATTGGGGTTTTGGGGAAACAAATAGGAGAGTTAATTTTGGAGATTGGGCTCTCGATATGAGGTCCGATTTTGATATAAATCACATATTTGGACTCGAGAAAGAATGGGTAATCAAAATTTATCTTAATTTTAGATTTCGACCAAGTGGGCAAGGGTTGACCTTTTCTGACCTTTCCAAATATGATAAAGATTAAACCTTTATTATAGTAGGATAGTTTTTAAAGCTTGTTTTGACTTATTTGAGTATTAATTTACTAGATTGTTTGGAGGTTTGTGCTAAAGGGAAAATGATTTTGGATTGTTCATTTATTTCGAAAATAGGTAAGTATCATCGTTAACCTTGACTTGATGGTATTAGATATTAATGGTATTGTTATTGGATCGGGTTGCACGCCACAGTAGTATTGTGTTTGGTATCGAGTTGCACGACACAACGAATATGATGTCTCGTGGTTATTTCTTGGTTGTGGTTCTCTACTGTGGTGTTTGTGTTATAAGGTAATGCCATGATGTTATTTATGGGAACTTTGTTATTTATTCTCTTATTTAATCTTATGCTTTTAGTTGTGTCTTTCTATATTGCTACTTCTTTCTACTTATTATTTACACATGTTTATAGTAGTTGTCTTGTCTTAGCATCATCACTACCTCATCGAGGTTAGGCTCGATACTTACTGATTACATAAGGTCGGTTGTACTCGTA
Organism: Nicotiana otophora; assembly: GCA_000715115.1. Classification (NCBI taxonomy): domain Eukaryota; kingdom Viridiplantae; phylum Streptophyta; class Magnoliopsida; order Solanales; family Solanaceae; genus Nicotiana; species Nicotiana otophora. The sequence continues at coordinate 44,190 of AWOL01S0179556.1, forward strand.
CTGCACTTCTACACTTCTTGTGCAAATCCCATCATTGGTCCTATTGGTGCTCCCATGGGTGATTAGATTAGACTTATTAGGAGACTTCAGGTAGTGTTGCATGCCGCTCGCAAACCCTGGAGTCCCCCTCTTATCTTTTATTACTGTTTATTGTACTAGGCAGTATTATACTTTATTTTAGACTTTTGTATCTAGCACTCTTTAGGAGCTCATGTACTCTGACACCAGTCTTTAGAGGTGTTTATGTTAGTTGCGTGGTTTTATACTTATTATATTGTTTTCGTAGCTTTATTACTTTTATTTATATTATTTTGCTGTTAGATATTTGATTCTGATTTTGTTATTGCTCTTAAGTGTTGGCTTGCCTAACAAGCAATTTAGGCGCCATCACGACTCTTTGATTGGGATTTGGGCCATGACATGAGAGCAGATCACGAGCAAGCATTTGCATCCTAGACTCATGCAATAGATTTTATATGATTTTTCTTACCCATATCATGATTATGAAAGAACGTGAAAATCTGTTATTGTATTCTATCTCTTTGTCTAAAAAGCATGTCTTAATTCTAGAATTTACTATGCTTCTAATTTTGGAATCGATTGATATTATCATGATTTATTCTATGTAATAAATATGTTTTCACTTACCGATTGGACTGTTATGAAGTGTCAATGTTCACCCCCCATCACTACTTCTTCGAGACTAGACTTGATACTTACTGTGGTATATTTGGGTCTGATGTAATGTGGAATACTTGGGTCTGATGTCACTTTCGAACTCGACAAAAGTTATCGCAAGTTATGTTAATATGTTTACTGAAATTTGGGTATGATGTCACTAATCCTTTCATCCAATATACTTGGATTTATGGGGTGATCAACCCACCAATTGAAGGTATACGAGTATAGTTTCTAACACATTTAATTGTGCATCGATACGACATCAGGGTAGGGAGATATGCACGTTTTAGCTGGACAACACAAGCAACACCATTAGGACCCATATTGGCGGAGGAGATTATTTTCGATGTTATTAGCGGAAGACCTTTTCGAACCTAATTTTTAATTCAATAAAGAACCTTAAGCTCCCTAAATGCTAGCAAAGCATCTCATTCAGAAAAGCCCACCAAGGTTCTGAGCTAATTCTTCCTTCGGAAAGATCGTAGTACTCGTATAAGCTTGTTTTTTCTTATTGTAGTGGATTTGGGGACTCCTTCAACTTGAAGTAAGTCACGTTATAGGATGTTCGTGTTGTTTAAGGTAAGAATATCCTTCTTCTACATGTATTTGAGCATTGTGTTGTTTAAATTGTTGAAGCAAGAACTTGCAGAATCTGCTATCAAAAGTTGTATATAGCTTGCTATAATTGCTGGACTATTTTGGAGTTGCTTAAATGTTGTCCACGTCTAGAAATCATGAAGTAAGACTTGAGTATGTTGTATTTGTTTTTAAAGTGTAGCTATACTAGTTGTGACCTGAGCTTGTCACTTGATGTATTATTTGTGTTAGTTGAAGAGCTAAATGTGTAGTTGCTACTTGTTGTGATTGTTATTGTTACTGGAAACCTACGGATTGTAAAACAAACAGGGGATATGCTTTCCTGTTTTATAGAATAAGCTTGTTGTTTGATATATGATAGTTGTATCATTCATAGCTTGACCATAACGACATTATCATTGATTGTAGATTGTGGTACTACTCAAGTTAAGCGTATTAAGTTGTCGAGCAATTGACGAAAGGTATGTAATGGCTATTGCTGTTGTTCGATGGAATGAATCCATAATTAAGTAAGTTCCGAACATAGTATAACAAAGAAAAGTCATTCGTAAAGATCCTGTGTTGTATTATTCCATCTTGCTCATGATGTAATTATCCCTTGTTGGGAATTCCTATTTAGTTTAGCATTGTTCCATGTCTAGTTGAGAAATAGAGAGTATGCATGTGTCACTTACTATATTACTATACGCCTACAGGGCTAGACAGATGCGCGCCATTCCTTTGGGGCTAGATAGATTCTTTGAGGCTATATAGTTGCCTGCTGTTAAACCCTATATTTTCGTACGTAACAATGCGTCGTAAGCAAACTAATATAGGACTAAAAATGAGATAATATTTAAAAGTATATAAAGTAAGTTAATCATATTACCTATGAGGTTACAAATATTGAAAATTATGAACAACAAGTACAAAGATGGTTGGAAGTTTCAGAAGCTAAAGGAATTGAAAACAAATAATGTTTCGTCGAAAGTCGACAAATTAGGAATGTTATAACATGTACTTTTGGAGTGAGACCAGGGTGTTTAAATTGATAAGTAGGTTATGTTATGAGTTATGTTAGTCGTATGATAGTCGTGTGTTATGTTTTGAAGTCAAGCGAGTGGTGGAACAAAAGTCGATGAAAGTCATCACAAGTTACGTTCATAAGTTTTACAGAAACTTTGGGTCAAATGTAACTGCAATTTTCTCC
>AWOL01S0179600.1:0-15182 GCA_000715115.1 Nicotiana otophora
GATAGTGACCAAACATGAATGATAGACCCAGTCCAGCATAATAGAATCCCCAACGGGCATGGATACATAAACATGGGCATTCAAAGAATCAAGATACATATCCAAATATGAATAAAAATAGGATGACACATATGAATAAGTAGATCCCCCGTCAAATAAAATCGATGCAGCTTTATGGCAAATCGGAACAATACTTGTGATGACCGCATCAGAATACTCCGCCTCATGTCTAGCTGGAAATGCATAGCAACGGGACTGAGCCCTATCAATTTGGCCTCCACCCCTCGGACGGCCTATCACTGATTGGCATCCACCTCTAGCTGTTTGCCCTTCATCTCGGGCTGCCTGACCTCCGCCTCTAGCTGGCTGAACGGGTCATGGAGCAACCGGTGCCAGAAACATGGCACGAGTACTATGATGTGGCTTTCTTTTCCTTAATCTAGGACAATACTTCCTAATATGACCTGCATCAGCGTACTCGAAGCAACCCCTCGACTGGCATAACTGTTGAATCTGAGACGGCACCTGATGAACCAAATGACCACCATAGTAACTTTGTAGCGATGATACGCTAATAGGTGTTGAAGGTGTACTGAATACTGACTGCTCGGAATGATACCCATATGCGTCGTGACCACCTAAAGGACCACGAGACACCTCAAGTGTTGACTTAACGGGCTTAATAAGATGGACCCTATGAAACAAACCTCTGCTCCATATGAGGCGCCACTGAAACCACAAAAATGTCGAGGCCTCTTCTCAGATGTCTCCTCTATACCCTAGCCACGAATCCTCTTGATCCACCTAGCAAACTCTACAAACAAAGTAAAAGAAATATTATCCTCGGTATATCTGTCCATCTATATCCTGGTGCCATAAGTAAGGCGATCTATAAATCTCCTCACCCTCTCATTCTTAATAGGAATCAAGATAGCTCCATGGCGTGATAGATCTACAAATCTGGTCTCATACTGAGTAACAGTCATGTTGTCCTACTGAAGGCGCTCAAAATGATTACGGAGGTCCTCTATTTGAGTGAAATGGGATGAACTTCTCCCAGAACAACTGTAAGAACTGAGCCCAAGTGAGAGGAGGTGAACCTGATGGCCTACCCCGAACATACTCTTGCCACCATCTCTTGGCAGAACCAGTCATCTGAAACACTGTGAAATCAACTCAATTGGTCTCCATTATGACCATGTTGTGCAATATCTCATGGCAACGGTGTAAGAAATCCCGGGTATCCTCAGAAGGTAAACCACTAAACCGAGAGGGAAATAACTTGGTAAACTTGTCCAGCTTATGCAACCCCATAGCTGATATCACGGGTCTCTTCCCGGGCTATGTAGCAACAATTGGCTGAGCCACTCCAACTGGTAGAACTGTTGGGGGTATGATATTCGTGATACATCTTCTCTGGAGTGTGAGTAGCGGGAGTCTACACTCCTTCCCCATCCTGAGAGAGGCTGGTGGCATAGAGAACACACCGGCTTGGGCCACACTCTCCATAAGGCCAACCGGGCAGATTAGGGCATCCTAAAGCACGAGGGTAGCAATGAACCCCTCTAGGACCTGAGGGGGTCCAGCTGGCACAGCCGGAATAGGGAACTCTTCATCTTCTTGATTTGAGGCTCTGCAATATGTGTTGTTGTGTTTTCTCTAGGTTGAGCTCTGCCTCTAGCTCTACCTAGGCCCTGGCCCCTACCCCTGGTAGTGGCTGCAACCTGAGGATCTGACTCATGATTAACTGTGGATGTCGTACGTGTCCTCACCATCTGCGAGAGATTAAGAGAAGAGTGATTCAAACTTCAGCGATAGAATAAAGTTGCACGATAGAGAAAGAAAGAACTGAAATTTCCTAAAGCCCTATAACCTATACAAGATAAGTACAGACATCTCTGTATCGATCCTCATGACTCTACCAAGATCGCTTATGACTCGTGAGACCTAGGCAACCTAGCGTTCTAATACCAACTTGTCACGACCCAAAATCTCAACCACGGTATCGTGATGGTACCTAACGTCCACTTGTTAGGCAATGCAATATTAGCTAAATAATTAACTAATTTTAATAATTTAAAAATAGAATATTTATAATTAACGATTAAAATACTCTACAGTACATATAAATCCATAAGTAACATGGTCTTACTAATCCCAAAAATCTGTAGTCACAAGTACATGAGAAACTAGGATACTACAAACATAGTCTGAAATAAAATACAATTATACGAAACAAGATAAACAGTAAAAACAAGATAGAAAGGGACTTCAAGGACTGCGAACGTTGTACAGGATCTACCTCAAGTCTTCTAGATAGATCTGATCCAAACAATCTCCTCTAAGCCCCGCTAGGACCAACACAGGGATCTGTACAAGAAGTGCAGAAGTGTAGTATGAGTACAACCGACCACATATACTCCATAAATGCTGAGCCTAACCTCGACGAAGTAGTAACGAGGCTATGACAAGACACTCACTAAAAACCCGTTCTGATAAATAAATAGAAGACAATAGAAATATAGAGAAAACGAATAAACTTATAAGAACGGGACCCAAAGGTCAACTAACAGAGGGTCCCAAAATAGCATCATTTCATAATCCTCATATCACAGTACATAAATAGAACACCACAACTACAAACAGTTACCATACATCATATCCCCATTGCGATGCGCAACGCGGTCCCAATATCATTTCAGTATCTGTTGTGTTGTGCAACCTCATCCCAATATCATAATAATATATGTTACACCGTGCAACCCGATCATAATATCATATGAATATCTATTGCGGCATGCAACTCATTTCCTTTATCAATTCATTTCCAATGTGTTGCGGCGCACAACCCGTTTCCAATATCAATTCACCATCATTAACAATTCAACACAACCAAATCTATAAATCCCAACACAAAATGCACTAAAGCGTGTAAAACACCAAGGAAATACAATAACAAATAGAGAACAACTAACATCTCATATTCACAAACCTCGATAAATCATTAACGCAAGAATAGCCAAGGGACTCACACAATCGGATATAACATACTAAAGTGCAAGAAGTAAGGTAAAGACAATAAAGGCAAGTAAAAGCATAAAACAATGAAGATATTCAATTAATACATGTAGCAGGATATAACAGGTAAGCATATATTGATCGAGGAATGAATAAATCGAAACATGTAACAACGAAATGATAGATAACAAATAAGGCATGAATAACAAGTAAGCATATGTAGCAGTCAAAGCATGTCACGAGATATAACATGGAATAAATGATGACATAAAGGTAAATAGCCCATCCTGCATGCTTTAACCCATGACAATGTATATACACTCATCACCTTGCATATACGTCGTCCCCCGTACAAAATTCACGTAGCAAATAGAATAAACAAGTCTGAATTTCCTCAAGTCAAGATAAAACACAACATTAACATCTTTTTGGAACCAAAATCAACAATCAATCACGACTTTTCCCTTAGAACAAGCCTCCATACCAACCAGATCTAGAAACTACCCATGAAAGAAAAAGTTTCAATTTTGATCATATTTGAAAAGTTTAACAAAAGTCAACACCGGGCCCTCTTGGTCAAAATATGAGATTTGGATCAAATTTCGGTTATACATTCACCCCCATACTCGATTATGTAATTTGTTTCGAAATTCGACTTCAATTTGAGGTGTAAGTCTAAAATTACAAAGTCCCTAAATTCTACCCAAAACCCATAATTTCTACCTTGAAATTCATAGATTTAATATTAAAAAAAACATGAAAAGTAATTAAAATTGATTGAAAACTAGTTAAAGGTGCTTACCAATAAATTTGAGAAGAAAAGCCTCTCAAGAAATCGCCTTTATTGAGTCTAGGATTGAAAAATAGTGTAAAATGAGTTAAGTCTCGACTTTCCCATCTTTTACCCAGCTGCAGGTTCGCAATTGCAATAATCGCAAATGCGAAACACTGATCGCAAATGCGATCAATGCTCCATCCCACATAAATCATAAATGCGACAAAAGCCTCACATTTTCAAGGAACCCTTCCATCGCAAGCGGTCGAAGATTCACATTTGCGAATTTGCCTATCGCAAAAGCGATACTCGCTTGATCGCAATTGTGATCATTGCTTCGCAAATGCAAAGATTGCCAATGCAAGCTTGACTTTGCAAAAGCGAAGCTCCCATTTGCGAACAGGTCATCGCAAATGCGAGACCTATAGTTCAACACTAGGAACAGAACTTCACTAGCTATTCCGAAACAGTTCGCAGTGCATCCAAAACTCACCCGACCCATAGGGCTCCAAATCGAATATGCAGACAAGTGTAGTAATATCCTACAAACTTGTTCGCTACCTCAAATCATTAAATTAACATCAAATAATAAGAATCGATCATCAAAACTCTAGATTTTCACTTAAAAACTCATTTTTCACAATCTTTCAAAAAATGTGCCGAAACACGCTCGGGTCACCCGGGACTCCAACCAAGCATACGTACAAGTCCAAAAATATCATACGAACCTACCGCAACACGTACAAGTCCAAAAACATCCTACAATATTTGGTTTGTCTTTTATATTCATTTATAATTAATCCTTGTATAAAGTTATACATGGATAAAGCATCAAAAGAACAAAAGTACCCTGGTTTTTTTAGAAGTCTATGAAGACATGCATCCAAGGGTATAATTATAAGCTTATTATATTTTAGTTTTAAAAATAAGTAAAAAATTTAAATGATACCTTGTATATCTTCCCGGGCTATGTAGCAACAATTGGTTGAGCTGCTCCAACTGGTAGAACTGTTGGGGTCTGATATTCGTGATACATCTTCTCTAGAGTGTGAGCAGCGGGAGTCTGCACTCCTTCCCCAGCCTGAGAGACGACTGGTGCCATAGGGAACACACCGGCTTGAGCCACACTCTCCATAAGGCCAACCAGGCAGATTAGGGCATCCTAAAGCACGAGGGTAGCAATGAACCCCTTTAGGACCTGAGGGGGTCCAGCTGGCGCAGTCGGAATAGGGATCTCCTCATCTGCTTGATCTGAGGCTCTGCAATAGGTGTTGATGTGCGTTCTCTAGGTTAAGCTCGATAGAGAAAGAAAGAACTGAAATTTTCTAAAGCCTTATAGCCTCTACAAGATAAGTACAGAGATCTCTGTACCGATCCTCAAGACTCTACCAAGCTTGCTTATGACTCGTGAGACCTAGACAACCTAGTGTTCTGATACCAACTTGTCACGACCCGAAATCCCAATCATGGTGTCGTGATGACACCTAACGTCCACTTGCTAGGCAAGACAATGTTAGCTAAAACATTAACCAATTTTAATAATTTAAAAATAGAATATTAATAATTAATGATTAAAATACTCTACATTACATATATAAATCCATAAGTAACAGGGTCTTACTAATTCCAAAAATTCGGAGTTACAAGTACATGAACAACTAGGATACTACAAATATAGTCTGAAATGAAATACAATTGTANCCGAGGAATGAATAAATCGAAACATGTAACAACGAAATGATAGATAACAAATAAGGCATGAATAACAAGTAAGCACATGTAGCAGTCAAAGCATGTCACGAGATATAACATGGAATAAATGATGACATAAAGGTAAATAGCNGTAAGGTAAAGACAATAAAGGCAAGTAAAAGCATAAAACAATGAAGATATTCAATTAATACATGTAGCAGGATATAACAGGTAAGCATATATTGATCGAGGAATGAATAAATCGAAACATGTAACAACGAAATGATAGATAACAAATAAGGCATGAATAACAAGTAAGCATATGTAGCAGTCAAAGCATGTCACGAGATATAACATGGAATAAATGATGACATAAAGGTAAATAGCCCATCCTGCATGCTTTAACCCATGACAATGTATATACACTCATCACCTTGCATATACGTCGTCCCCCGTACAAAATTCACGTAGCAAATAGAATAAACAAGTCTGAATTTCCTCAAGTCAAGATAAAACACAACATTAACATCTTTTTGGAACCAAAATCAACAATCAATCACGACTTTTCCCTTAGAACAAGCCTCCATACCAACCAGATCTAGAAACTACCCATGAAAGAAAAAGTTTCAATTTTGATCATATTTGAAAAGTTTAACAAAAGTCAACACCGGGCCCTCTTGGTCAAAATATGAGATTTGGATCAAATTTCGGTTATACATTCACCCCCATACTCGATTATGTAATTTGTTTCGAAATTCGACTTCAATTTGAGGTGTAAGTCTAAAATTACAAAGTCCCTAAATTCTACCCAAAACCCATAATTTCTACCTTGAAATTCATAGATTTAATATTAAAAAAAACATGAAAAGTAATTAAAATTGATTGAAAACTAGTTAAAGGTGCTTACCAATAAATTTGAGAAGAAAAGCCTCTCAAGAAATCGCCTTTATTGAGTCTAGGATTGAAAAATAGTGTAAAATGAGTTAAGTCTCGACTTTCCCATCTTTTACCCAGCTGCAGGTTCGCAATTGCAATAATCGCAAATGCGAAACACTGATCGCAAATGCGATCAATGCTCCATCCCACATAAATCATAAATGCGACAAAAGCCTCACATTTTCAAGGAACCCTTCCATCGCAAGCGGTCGAAGATTCACATTTGCGAATTTGCCTATCGCAAAAGCGATACTCGCTTGATCGCAATTGTGATCATTGCTTCGCAAATGCAAAGATTGCCAATGCAAGCTTGACTTTGCAAAAGCGAAGCTCCCATTTGCGAACAGGTCATCGCAAATGCGAGACCTATAGTTCAACACTAGGAACAGAACTTCACTAGCTATTCCGAAACAGTTCGCAGTGCATCCAAAACTCACCCGACCCATAGGGCTCCAAATCGAATATGCAGACAAGTGTAGTAATATCCTACAAACTTGTTCGCTACCTCAAATCATTAAATTAACATCAAATAATAAGAATCGATCATCAAAACTCTAGATTTTCACTTAAAAACTCATTTTTCACAATCTTTCAAAAAATGTGCCGAAACACGCTCGGGTCACCCGGGACTCCAACCAAGCATACGTACAAGTCCAAAAATATCATACGAACCTACCGCAACACGTACAAGTCCAAAAACATCCTACAATATTTGGTTTGTCTTTTATATTCATTTATAATTAATCCTTGTATAAAGTTATACATGGATAAAGCATCAAAAGAACAAAAGTACCCTGGTTTTTTTAGAAGTCTATGAAGACATGCATCCAAGGGTATAATTATAAGCTTATTATATTTTAGTTTTAAAAATAAGTAAAAAATTTAAATGATACCTTGTATATCTTCCCGGGCTATGTAGCAACAATTGGTTGAGCTGCTCCAACTGGTAGAACTGTTGGGGTCTGATATTCGTGATACATCTTCTCTAGAGTGTGAGCAGCGGGAGTCTGCACTCCTTCCCCAGCCTGAGAGACGACTGGTGCCATAGGGAACACACCGGCTTGAGCCACACTCTCCATAAGGCCAACCAGGCAGATTAGGGCATCCTAAAGCACGAGGGTAGCAATGAACCCCTTTAGGACCTGAGGGGGTCCAGCTGGCGCAGTCGGAATAGGGATCTCCTCATCTGCTTGATCTGAGGCTCTGCAATAGGTGTTGATGTGCGTTCTCTAGGTTAAGCTCGATAGAGAAAGAAAGAACTGAAATTTTCTAAAGCCTTATAGCCTCTACAAGATAAGTACAGAGATCTCTGTACCGATCCTCAAGACTCTACCAAGCTTGCTTATGACTCGTGAGACCTAGACAACCTAGTGTTCTGATACCAACTTGTCACGACCCGAAATCCCAATCATGGTGTCGTGATGACACCTAACGTCCACTTGCTAGGCAAGACAATGTTAGCTAAAACATTAACCAATTTTAATAATTTAAAAATAGAATATTAATAATTAATGATTAAAATACTCTACATTACATATATAAATCCATAAGTAACAGGGTCTTACTAATTCCAAAAATTCGGAGTTACAAGTACATGAACAACTAGGATACTACAAATATAGTCTGAAATGAAATACAATTGTACGAAACAAGATAAACAGTAAAAACAAGATAGAAAAGGACTTCAAGGACTGCGAACGTTGTGCATGCTCTACCTCAAGTCTTTTGGATAGATCTGATCCAAACAATCTCCTCTAAGCGCCGCTAGGACCAACACCGGGATCTGCACAAGAAGTGCAGAAGTGTAGTATGAGTACAACCGACCCCACGTACTCCATAAATGCTGATCCTAGCTTCAACGAAGTAGTAATGAGGCTATGACAAGACACTCACTAGAAACCCGTTCGGATAAATAAATAGAAGACAATAGAAATACAGAGAAAATGAATAAACTCATAAGAACGGGACCCAAAGGTCAACTAACAGAGGGTCCCAAAATAGCATCATTTCATAATCCTCATATCATAGTACATAAATAGAACACCACAACTACAAAATTACCACACATCATATCCCGTTGCGGTGCGCAACGCGATTCCAATATCATTTCAATATTTGTTGTGGTGTGCAACCTGATCCCAATATCATAATAATATATGTTACGGCGTGCGACCCGATCATAATATCATATGAATATTTGTTGCGGCGTGAAACTCATTCCCTTTATCAATTCATTTTCAATGTGTTGCGGCGCACAACCCGTTTCCAATATCAATTCACCATCATTAACAATTCAACACAATCAAATCTGAAAATCCTAACACAAAAGGCACTAAAGCGTGCAAAACACCAAGGAACTACAAGAACAAATAGAGAACAACTAACGTCTCATATTCACAAACCTCGATAAATCATTAACATAAGAATAGCCAAGGAACATCACACAATCGGATATAACATACTAAAGTGCAACAAGTAAGGTAAAGACAATAAAGCCAAGTAAAAGCATAAAATCATGAAGATATTCAATTAATACATGTAGCAGCATATAGCAGGTAAGCAAATATTGACTGAGGAATGAATAAATCAAAAATGTAACAACGAAATGATAGATAACAAATAAGGCATGAATAACAAGTAAGCACATGTAGCAGTCAAAGCATGTCACGAGATATAACATGGAATAAATGATGACATAAAGGTAAATAGCTCATCCTGCATGCTTTAACCCATGACAACGTATATACACTCGTCACCTTGCATATACGTTGTCCCCCACATGAAATTCATGTATCAAATAGAATAAACAAGTATAAATTCCCTCAAGTCAAGATTAAACACGACGCTTATCTCTTTTTGGAACCAAAATCAACAATCAATCATGGATTTTCCCTTACAACAAGCCTCCAAACCAACCAGATCTAGAAAAATATCATTCAAACAATCCAAAATAAGCTTTAGGAACTACCCACGAAGGAAAATGTTTCAATTTTGATCATATTTGAAAAGTTCAACAAAAGTTAACTCCGGACCCGCTTGGTCGAAATCTGAGGTTTGGACCAAATTTCGATTTTCCATTCACCCCGTACTCGATTATGTAATTTGTTTCGAAATCCGACCTCAATTTGAGGTCTAAATCTAAATTTATAAAATCCCTAAATTCTACCCAACACCCCTAATTTCTACCTTGAAATTCATAGATTTGATATTAAAAAACTATGAAAAGTAATTAAAATTGATTGAAAACTAGTTAAAAGTGCTTACCAATGAATTCGAGAAGAAAAAGCTCTCAAGAAATCGCCTCTATGGAGTCTAGGGTTGAAAAATAGTGTAAAATAAGTTAAGTCTCGACTTTCCCCTCTTTTACTCAGCTGCAGGTATCGCAATTGCGAACTCTTGTTCGTAATTGCAATAATCGCAAATGCGATCAATGCCCCATCCCACATAAATCACAAATGCGACAAAATCCTACATTTGCAATGAACCCTTCCATCGCAAATACGATCAAAGATTCACATTTGTGAATCTACCTATCGCAAAAGCTATACTCGTCTGATCGCAATTATGATCATTGCTTCGCAAATGCAAAGATTGCCCTGCCCAGCCCATTATCACAAATGCAAGCTTAACTTTGCAAAAGCGAAGCTCGCATTTGCAAACAGGTCATCGCAAATGCGAGACCTATAGTTCAACACTAGGAACAGAACTTCACTAGCTATTCCGAAACAGTTCGCAGTGCATCCAAAACTCACCCGACCCATAGGGCTCCAAATCGAATATGCAGACAAGTGTAGTAATATCCTACAAACTTGTTCGCTACCTCAAATCATTAAATTAACATCAAATAATAAGAATCGATCATCAAAACTCTAGATTTCCACTTAAACACTCATTTTTCAAAATCTTTCACAAAATGCGCCAAAACGCGCTCGGGTCACCCGGGACCCCAACCAAACATACGTACAAGTCCAAAAATATCATACGAACCTACCGCGACACGTACAAGTCCAAAAACATCCTACAATATTTGGTTTGTCTTTTCTATTCATGTATAGTTAATCCTTGTATAAAGTTATACACTAATTTTGGCATGAATTTATAACACTATCGACATGGAATAACTTATCGGTGTATAATTTATACATGGATAAAGCATCAAAAGAACAAAAGTACCCATGTTTTTTTAGAAGTCTAAGAAGGCATGCATCCAAGGGTATAATTATAAACTTATTATTTTTTAGTTTTAAAAATAAGTAAAAAATTTAAATGATACCTTCTATATATAATTTAGTGCAAACCCAATAAAAAGAAGAATTTATGTTACTAATCCTTGCATTACTAATCTCTATATTATGATTCATATATAAATTATTTTTAACCAAACGATCCCTAATTGTACAGACTATTCAATTGATTAGTTTAGTTGTGTTAAGAGTACTTGACACCACTTTCACGAAAAGGAAAAGAAAGAAAGAAAGAAATGACTAGTAGAAATTTCATAAACATGTTTGAGATAACAGAAGTGCAATAGTGTAGTAGCCAGTAGGAGAGGGTAATAGCCAATAGGATAAGACACCAAAAACAAGAAGACATGATTTTCTATGGTGAGGAATGGAAGCAAGATAAGGATATGTCAGTACTACCATTTACGAGAGTCGTAAAGGAGGAGAATGACATGAGAGACTTTTTCTTTTTCTTTACTTCGTTATCCGTATTGAAGTGTCCATTAATTTAAATTTATAGTGCAAAAAAATAAAAAAAATATTTCCTATCAATTGTTTTTTAATATTTTATAGTTCAAACCTAAAATATGAGACATATGGGCAAAATATGAGAGAAGGAAAAGGAATTTTCGCAGAAACCGAAGAAGGGAAAAAGCAAAAGCAAAGCAATGGGCGAGAAAGAAAGAAAAGCCTGAGAAAGTGGGAAGTGGGCGGTGGGTGAAAGTGGACCAACATACTCTGACCCCTCACATGGGGATAAAGTAAAGGAAAATTGCCGGCCTTCAAACACTCTCAATACTCTATTCCTCTGCTACTTACCCTATATTCATAGGGTAGGTACCTTCTCTATTTGTACACTTCATTCCACTCAGATTCACTACATTTCCCCAATTTGTTTTTCTTTTATTGTTAAATGTAATTAAATGCGAACAATCATTTCACGCATATATGTGTGGCACGGCTCTCCATTTTTTGTATGTAAAGAAAAAAGGACGAGATTATTATCCCAATATTTTTTATGAGTTCCCTTTTTTAATTGAAATTTTTGGAAATATTTGTATACATTTAAACTAGGGTGTTCATCGGTCGGTAATATTTGTATACATTCATCGGTCGATATGATACGGTATTTAGATATTTCGATTCGGTATTCGATTTATTAAAATGCTATATCAATATCGTACTTAATTAAATTCAGTATGGTTCGATTTTTCTCCTTTCCGTTTCGGTTTTTTCGGTTCAGTATTTTGGGTATTTGGTTTCTTAAAATGTTATACCGATACCGTACCTAACTAAATTCGGTATGGTTCGATTTTTCTCCTTTCCGTTTCAGTTTATTCGGTTCAGTAACTTCGATTTATTCGGTTTGAATATTAACAAGTGCATAGAGTCATATGCTATAATATTCTTAATTAAAAATACTCAAAAGTACAAAACTAAAAACTTTTGTTGACAAAAGTTGTCCAAAACCATCAAATATTAACCTAAAGTGAGAAAATTGCACATAAAAGAATAAATTTGATCATTAGAAATATATTTTTACTTGCTTAGAGTTAATTGATAAACTTTAATAATAAAATAAAGTAAAATTTTAGTTTTTTTATATTTATGTGATAATTAATAATATGTGTTGTGTAATATAATATATATTTTTGTACGATATCAGTATTTCGGTATTTCATTTTAAAATACCAAATATCATACCTAATACCATATTTTTTTAAAACTTAAACCAAATACCATACCGAATACCAAAATATCAAATATCAAATACCAAAAATTTTGATTTCGGTACGGTAATTCGATATTTACCAAATTATGCACAGCCCTAATTTGAACCGAAACTGAAAAAAAAAAAAGAACTACTATTTGAAGTTAAAGTTAAAATATTGGTAAAAGTTGGAGTTGGTTTTAGATAGTTACAGAAACAAAATTTATGAGCAGATATTGAAATATTATCTGTAAATTAATATTTATTTACAATATGATTAATTATTTCAATTTCACCTTGAAATTTGAAGTTGAAAACTTGTTTGAGAAATATTGAGATGGAAATGATGATTTTCAAATAAGATTCATTTGAGAGCACGATAATTTTCAAATATTTTTTTTCACTTTCAAGTTCAAAATTCTTTTTTTTTTTCTCTAACTTCAACCATATATTTTCAAATTTCATATTTAGCTAGCGTTTGAACATAGATTTGATTGAAATTTTAAAAAAAGAGTTTTTGAAGTTATATTAAAAATTAATTTTTGAAAGTTGAAGTTGCATATGGACATGCATTTTATTTGAAGAAAAGTTGAAATTTTGTGAGTGCAAGAAAAATTTTCACCCAAAAACTGCCCTAAACCGGCTGTGGAAACTTGAAAATGTTTGAAATATTTTTCCCCGAAACATGATCATATTTCATAAACAAAGAATGTTTTAAAACAAAATTGAAAAAATAAAGCCAAAATCTATATCCAAACGAGAGCTTAGCGTTTGGAGATAGATTTGATTGAAATTCGAAAAACAAGTTTTTGAAAAATAATTTTTGGAAGTTGAAGTTGTATTTGGACTGCATTATACTTGAAAAAAAGTTGAAGTTTTGTGAGCGGAAATTTTTTTTAAATCCAAAAACTGTCTCAAACCAGTTTTTAGAACTTGAAAATTTATCTTCAAAATTTTTTAAAAAACTGATCAAGTTTCATAAACAAACAATGTTTATAACTTTTTTTATTTTTGAAAAAGTTATCCAAAATTCTACGTCCAATTCACTTAAATACACCGCCAGCTCCATTAGAAACTTTCCATTTGAGTTCCAAAATCAAACTCCATGCAATGCAAGCTGAAACCACTTTTTTCAAGTGGAGTTCGTCTCCAAATGGCTCTTTTTGGTATAAAAAAAAATGATTATTATTGTATTATTTAAACTTTGATATGATAACCGTTCGGGTTGCTTAGTTGGTTTGTAGGATGATTATCCATACGGATGACCTCTGATCGATTTCCCCCTCAATGCCTTCTGGGTTGATCCTGTTGCACGAGATTTGCCTAGGGCGGTTTACATCCTATATGTGATTTGCAGGCTATTACACAGAGGGAGATTTACCCGGTGCGCACAAATTTTCCCTCTTACCAAAAAAAGAAAACTTTGATATGATATTTTTTTTCATTGAAATAACCTATCTATGAGTATTTTTAATATACTTTAACACCACTAGTACGATATATAAATCAAATTGATTTTATAAATTCGACCTAGTACTGGTATAAAAAAGATGCCAATATAATACTATAAATTACATATGCAAATAATTTTATAACTGGAATACCTCTAAAGGGTCATATTTATCATTATTATTTAAAGTTGAGTAACTTTACCCTTAAATAAAAAATTTCACCAATGGCCAAGACAAATACTAGGCAATTTGCTAACTGTAAAGTACGAGTGGACAAAACATTTAACAAAATTAAAATTGCTAATTTCAAATTCAGAGTGAGTAAAAGAAGATATTTCAATCTCGTCATCTTTCTAGGATATAGGGAGTAAAAACAAATTTTCTTTTTTTTCTCTAAGGCGTTTGCTATTTGAAATTTACTGATGAGTAAAAAGGGGTAAGTGCTTAACTCAAATTTAAACTGGTTAAGAAAAAAAGAAATCAATAAAAGTATCACACTCGAATAAAACGTCTTTGTACTTTTATTCAATCTTATAGTGTACCAAGGTGAAGTGGAATGATATGAAATGAACAGAAAAAGAAGCAGAAGATAACAGGCACGCGCACTGCTTGTGTCTACTACTTTAATATTTAAGATAAGTGAATAAATAGTACTCCTATAAAGTTGGTGACCTAAGGAATCTTAGGATGAAATGAAAGCATAATATTCTAATTTGAATATGTGGGCATTATTATTATGAGTGCATGTGTTTAATCTTAATTAATTATTTATGCTTGTTTGCCTTCACTCTTTTGTTGTTTTCCCATGATGATGATACTCATTGGTCATCTAGTTGCCTAACCTATTTTTCAAATTTCAAAAGGTAAGCTTTTCTTATAGTAGGAGGTTGGTATTGGTATTTTGACTATGGCTTGCAAATTGGAACCTTTTCTCTTCCTCCTTTTGCTACCGTTGTAATTTTAATATGATTACAAAACAGTCACAGAAATTAAGAATAGCTTTGTGATACTGACATTCTTCGATTTAAGTACAATTATTTTATTGTATTTTAGAAACTTTGTTAGCAGCCCTCAGTAAAGGTTTTTTCTCCCCCCAAACAATGTTTCTCCATTTAAACTCGTCATAGCAAATAATAATAATAATAATAATAANGTGCTTAACTCAAATTTAAACTGGTTAAGAAAAAAAGAAATCAATAAAA
Source organism: Nicotiana otophora (assembly GCA_000715115.1). NCBI lineage: Eukaryota > Viridiplantae > Streptophyta > Magnoliopsida > Solanales > Solanaceae > Nicotiana > Nicotiana otophora. Next base: position 15,009 of record AWOL01S0179600.1, read on the forward strand.
GTATCACACTCGAATAAAACGTCTTTGTACTTTTATTCAATCTTATAGTGTACCAAGGTGAAGTGGAATGATATGAAATGAACAGAAAAAGAAGCAGAAGATAACAGGCACGCGCACTGCTTGTGTCTACTACTTTAATATTTAAGATAAGTGAATAAATAGTACTCCTATAAA